>CM050221.1:21170000-21202500 GCA_027475355.1 Coilia nasus
AAATAAAAAATGCAATTTAAAAACATACATGTAAAATGATGTGCAACTCAATACCAAATCATTAAAACCACACCACTTGAAATAAAGTTTTTGCTCTTTTAAGTACTTTAAAGAATGAAATAAAGTCATTAAAATTATTAGTGACACTGATTCAACTTAGGTCTTTGACAAGAGACAACATTGATAACATTGAAATATTGCAGTGGTAGAGTCTGAGAATTCTTTGTTTTCTTTCACTCAAATGTGAGTCAAATTCTTTCCTGTGTTCCTGATTAACTGTGATGTTGTATGGCTCAGTCTGAGTCCCTTTCCCTATTACAGAGCCAGGGCTGTATGTGCTCCAAAGGCTCGAGAGTACACACATAATGGACAGGGAATGTCCAGCTTAAAGACAATTAGGAACTCCTGTGATTTTCAGAAAAATGAGAATTTAGGATAAAGCACTCTTGTTGTCAAGTTCAAGCTTTCCCCAACCTTATTACTTAGCTTTAATGCGTTTCAAACAAGATATTTTGACTGGAAAATTTGCTCTATGGTGAGCAGTTCTTCATTCAATTTAATTCTTTATCTGTTTCTATTGACCTAGTTTCCATGGAGCATTAAAGGGTGATAAAGTATTCAAAATGCCTCCAAATTACATAATGATATATGTCTACACAGTTATCTATCCATAATTATGACTCTTGGCTACATTTATAAGACATGGTGGTGCATACACCCCTACGGCCTGGAGTAACTTAATGAATTATAAGGTTCATATATCTTTATAATATAATTTCTTTCATCATTGCAGTGCACTGCATAAGTGTAAATAGTTAAACACAACTACGTCGATCAAAGTTTGGAGGATAGTTTTCCTACCTTTAAAGGACAGTTTGTAGGTGATATTACCGAAATAATGAGTCTCTGTTTGCCTAATTTGTGTAGCTTCATTAACCACGTCTCTCTTGACCTCTGAACAGTAGTACCATCCCAGATCAGATTCAGTGATGTTCCTAATGACCAGATCAAATGTACGCCTGGAGTGGTTCAACTCAAAAGCGAAGCGGGTTTTTGTAGAATCAACAGCCTTTACTGCTGTATTCAGGGACATGATGAAGTTAGGTTTTCGGTAGTGTGGCTGTAATGTATTCCCAAACCAGCAGGTTTGTGATCCAGATACAGTCATCACACAGTCAGCTTGAAGAGTGACATTATCTCCTGGTCTGATTCTAACATCCACTTCAGTTCCAGACACCTTCAGAGCTGAGTGTATCACACCTAAAAATAAGTTAAAATGTTTACTTTGTTTAAATAGATTACTTAAAAAGTACAACTACAACACAAAAACTACAACAAACTTCAAATAATTATTCTAATAGACTTAATAAACTCATAAACCCTGCAAGTAAAATCACAAAATAAGTGTGTGTTTGTGTTGATTAAGTGAACTGCATATTTTTAATAGTAGCCCATAGCTACACTTACCCAGGAAAGCAATGGCAGTTATGGTTTGGCAGGACATGCTAAGATTACCTGTAAACCCAATGATGACCTTAACCGAAGACAGCTTCTTTGTGGAGGATGTTAGAAAGGATGATAGAAAATGCTGCATCTCTATATGTGTCACTAGTCTGGGGCAAGTGAAGGGGGAGGGGGGGGGGGTGGGGGTGGTGCAAGCAGCAAACATAAATGACACTTCTCTGATATCATGGCCCTGATCTCCCTTGTACTGATTATAGCATGAGGCAGCATCTCTGAAAAATATAAATATATAAAACAGAAATATTCTGGGATGTGCCCTGTGTTTTAAATGTTACAAATGTAAGCCTTTATTACATTGTACTGTATTATTATCATTTATTTATATATTACCATTGTATTTGTTATACTGTATTAACACATGTGTCATTTGGTTTTAATATGTAGTCTATATTTCAAATGCATGATGTTTTTGTACTTCGAATCACCTGTCAATCACATCACACTGCTTAATAATTAAGATAAAAACACTTTGTAAATGCATATGAATAGTTCTATTGGCTCTGATAATCATGTACAGTAGTCAGTGCAGGTTTAACTTCACTTTGATTCTCAGAGGGCTGGAGAGGGCTAAACTTTTAGCACGTGTAGGGTATTACAGTACAAAACCACAAAAGGTTCTTCTCAGCGTTCCATGACCCAAATTTTTAATGCAGTTCAAACCTGAGACATTTTAGGCCTACCACCATGCTGCTTCCAATATTGTGCAATATTCCAATTCTGTGCAAAGAACTGCATGAACTGCATGTGTTTTAAAATGGCTTTACAACCATATAGATAGTGCATAGAGAATGACGTGCCCTGACAGTGAAAAATGATAGTCTTGTAGCATTTCCATCAGTAGGTGGAGATAAAGGGTTTTCTTCCTCATGACAGGTGTCACATAATCTCTACCAGCTTCTTTCTGCTCATAAAACTGCAGCAGTTACTTAATGTGGACTGCAGTAAATACTGATCCAGCTGATCCTGGATAATAAATGCCAATCTACTATAGTAGTCAGATTAAATGTGGACTAGTGCTAATTTACCATGCACAACCACATCTGTAGCTAAATAAATAATACATTGAAAATTATGTCTGTGCTTGACCCTTCTGTGGCAGGCCTCCCATCCAAAAAAAATGGATCAGCTACTTTTACACAGTTTGCCCTTAAACTGTAGAATGTGTTCTTCTTCCTTTCTTCTTCTTTTTCTTTCTATTATTATTATTAGTAGTAGTAGTAGCAGTAGTAGTAGCAGTAGTACTGTAGTAGCAGTAGTAGTATGTAGATGAATATTTCTTTAACCAGATGAACTATTGCAATAATATATTAAACTAGGTAACACTTTTATTTTATGGTTCTTGTTTTAGTGCATCTACATTTAACAACTTGTAATGTTATGTACTTACACTGGACATAACTAACACTAACCCTAACCCTAACCTTAACCCTAAGGTACGGTGTAAGTACTGTACCTAAGGCTAAATGATGTAACATGGACAGTGAAATCAAGGGTAACCTTAAAAGGTTATGACATTACCCTTTATAAACAGCACAAAATCAACTTAAACCTGGGCAAAGTCCACAACCCCCCCCCCCCAACACACACACACACACATATATAGCACAAGATGGCACTCACACATTATATTTTGAAGGTAGACCTTAAATATTACCAGATAATGAGCTCAAACTACATTCTATACAAAACTCCAACAGTGTGGCTCCATCATAAAGGCAACCAGATGCTAAAATGGCTAGCATGCTATCCAGATCTGTCACATTTTAAGCATAATAAAAAGGAAAACATGATGAAGAAGGCACCTACCAGTTGGACTGCTGAAATCATGTCAAGAACAAGAAAGAAAGTCCTTTTTATACAAAATCATCTTATCAGTTAACATAATTAACTGTGGAGTGTCCTCCATTGTTTTGTTTTAGTCTTACCCAACATTTCCTGCCTTTTATTGACACTGTCCCAACTTTTTTGAGACATATTGCTGGCCTAAAATTTTAAATGACCATAAATATCCCATACAAAAAAAAAAAATCCAGTTTCAATAACTGACATGTTGTCCTTGGACTATTCCCAAACACATATATTGCTTGTATGATTTGATAATTATAGTATTTTTTATTTACATTTAACACAACATCCCAACTTCATCGGAATTGGGGTTATACCTGGCGTCACTATTACATAGTGCTACGTTGTAGCAGTTGACCATTTATGGAATCTAAGTGGGCATGTTAACAGAAGACTAGGTCTTAAAAACGAATGTGTTATCTACATATACTTGCTAAGCAAATTTACATTCAGGGGAATGGCCAGTTGACTCATATTGTTTTAGCAACAGTAGAATCTACAATGACTAACAGAAATGTCAAGGTGATGGCTCTACAGATAAAAAGATGAGGTTTCATTTGCCCTCATTGTCATTTGGGAGTGCTAATCTGTCAGGGGGTTAATACCAGTTATGAAGTGACAGAGATGAGAAATCATCATGACATCTGTATATTTGTATGATTCCATCCAGGTGTTAACAATGTGAATGTTAAAAGAAAATCGTCATTCATATCAACATCCACTCATGAAAAAAAACATCCTATTTTCAGTGCTCGTATCACTGTCTACTGGTCAGCATCTAGAATTTTTCGAAACACTGCTCTGTGCTTTCTTACAGGCCTCTGAACTCAGATTGGAGCAAGAAAAGAACAACCCAGTATCATCTTTATTAATTGGTTACTCCGCTTTCTGAGAGGCATACTGATACTGCATTCCATTTGCAGTCGGAGCTCAGTTTTTGAGCACTTGTGCATGTTCAAAAGCAGGAAGTAACACCATGCCACCCTGAAAAGTTGGAGCAGTTCACAACTCAAGATTGCTGCACAGTTCAAGCACGTTGAGTGATGATATTTTCTATTTATACACTTGTCATGGTGTTGTTTTTATCAATACTACGTACTACTACGGTCACGTTATTTGTAAAATACAGCTTTAGGTGTCCTTTATCAAGTGTCAATCTGAGTTTGACAAATAGAATGCATCTAACCCAGTTTTTGTTGCGTTTTTAGCAGACATGAGGTCAGTCTGACCTTAGAATCTCAGTTGCCGACACAGATAGAATGCACCACAATTCAGTTATTTCAGCACTCTTCCTATGGTGTCTGTCATCCATCCACTGGTGTAGTCATACATAGCCATAAAAGGCCTGACCTTTTGCCCACCAAACATGCCACAGGTCAGCTCAGAGGGTGGAAACATTTGTGGTCTCTGATGGCTTTAGAGAACGTACAGAGACAGAAGATGTGCTTCTTAGATGTGACAATAACAAAAACAGGAAAACCTCAGTCGCCACAGTTCTGCAGGCCATGTGCTTGCTGCACACAAGCATGTCTTTGCATGTATTTGATATTAGTAGTTAAGCAATTTAAAGGTTTAATTATTTCATGCACAACCAATGTACATTATCATGTAAAGTATATTTGCCCTCAATGGCAATGGGAATTTATTAATTCTAGCATCATAAACAGCATATTTTCTCACATACACAGACAAACTGTAAAAGTGTGCAGTTCAAAGATAAGCAGGGCTCTTTTCAAAATCTCTCTTACAAAAACCACAAATCTTTCCATTAACCTCTAACTCATTAGCCTCTAACTTATCTATACAAAATAAACTGTCTTCACACCACTTTCACCAAAGCTGAAAGAAACATAGCTGTCATGATAGAAAACCAGCCGGGTCAGATTATCTTGTCCCGGGCCCAGCCAAGACTGTCAGCAGGCCTGCCTACCTACCTTAGCATCTAAGTAATGTATAGCCTCCGTAGCATGTTTTGTCCTATGCTGTTTGCTTGCAGTTGCACTGCTTGCCGAGGAAGACAACAGAGGCGGGGACAGGTAGGTGGGGCCATCCCTGTTCTGCACCAATAGCCAGTAGCCTTCAGTTACACTAAGCTTCAACCTTTCCTAGCAACCACCCCTCAGTTACTATTCTTAACTAATGGCCTTTTTAAAGAAGAGGCCCAAACTTTCATAACAAACATGTTTTAACCCACTACTGTTTGGATTTCACCACATTCTTCTTCCTATCTGCCCAGGTGTAACCTGCACAGCTGGCTGCTGACTGCAGCTATTCAAGCAACCACTTGTGAGTTGTACAAGACAGAGCAGCTGGAGGGGACGGCCAGCTGGAGCCGTACAGGCAGGTGCTCAGCAAGGGGTAACATGAACCAGCTGGCTACCGTTACAGTCAATGGGACTGCTGGGGCCATCGCTTGATCCACTCAGTAGCACTCACCTATGGCTTTCCCAATACTGAAAACATTCGTCTCATCCAGATCTACCGACTAGCCTTTGCTGCTTCTTCTGACATTTCCTTAGCAGTTTTTACACAGATTCTTACTACAGACACCAAGCTCTTCCAACAATTAAATGACTGACCTTTCTATATATAATCTCTGAAACCCACCTCTACTGGACACACTCTTGCCATTCATCCTCTCTGCTCTGCTTCTGCTCTCAACTCTTCGTACTTGAGCTTTTTGCTTTCATAAGCCTACTCCAAGGAGGTCTCCCACGCACAGTTAATTCAATAAAACATACAACCTTCTGACTGGTTGACTAATAGACTACATCAGGCTTCAAGTTGTTGTTAACTATTTCCTGAGGGACCACCAGCCTTCCTCCCAAGTGTAATTGCAGCTGCCATTCCTTTGCTCCCTGTGTATTACTCCTCGACTGTGCGGCCACCTTGCCTTTCTCACCCTCCTGCACAAACTGAACACATTTTATATGACTGCCTCCTGCATTTACCTTCTGCCTCCTGCTCTCAATTCCTGCAGCCAAGCACTTTAGCACTTGGTTGTGACACCACATGTAACAACCTTGCATCAAGCTCATGTTACAGCCAGACAATATGTGTGTCAGCGAAGTCTTCCCTGAATAAAGTGGACATGATGGATTACTATCTGTCCATACCCTCAGGTTATCTGATGATGGCAATAAATTGTAGGTTGCTCCTTTCAGAAACTTCAGCCAACCAGACTCCATATTCCACAATTACTTCCAAGTAACGTGCTGCTTCTTTATCCTTATCCAGTTCAACTACTGACCCTGCTTTGCCACCGCTACAGCTTTTATATGTCTGTTAGCTTCTTCTTGTCTGCACACCTGCTCCACATCTAGCCTCCTTTTCTTCTTCTGATCTGCCTTTGTCCATGTTGGCTTCCCTGCTGCCAGCCTAGAGCTTTCCCACCCAAACTGGACATTTCCAACTATCTAACTATCTCTATGCTAAGATTACCTGTAAACCCAATGATGACCTTAACATGATACGGTTGATGTTGATGTGAAATGCTGCTTCTGTAAATATGTCACTATAATTTGGGTCATGGGAAGGTGAGAGGGGGTTCGGGTTTGTAGTGCATACTTCAGTGAATCACTTCAAGGCTAATCAGATACGGTGGTGACATAGTGACAATATGAAATACATACTTTGTACAGTAGACATAAGTTGTGCAAAATGTGATAAATGTACATTTCAGTAAGTAAAAGATAGAATCTGCATTTGAGTCAAGGTGATCATGTCCCTTGGCCTGATTGCATGGTCTTCCTGATATTAATTACAGTACAGGGCAACATGACAAAAGTATGAAAAATGCAAGTATGACATCTAAAATCCTCTGTTTTCCCCTGTTATTCTTGAAGGTAATATATAGACAAATCAAATTGTGACACTTGGACCTCGTAATGTAATACTTTTCTGCTTGACTTTGTCCAATCTCACTCTGCAAATCCTGTAAGAGCCACAAGATTAGCTTCCATACACAATTGTATAGTACAGTTTCACTATACTTCCTTTAGACCTTCAGCTTTTGCAGCTATGCCACCACACAGTGGAATAGCATACCGGATAACATAAAGAGGTGTAGTTCTTTTAGCATTTTTAAATCTCAGTTAAAACATCTACTGAAAGCCAATCAACACTGCACCCACTGATTACTGACAAAACATATTTCATACACTTCATTTTTACATATCCATAGTGGTGTTGGCTGAGTGTACAGTGGTATTACCATGTGTGTTACTTTATTTTTGTTTGTTATGTACTGCCCATGTACTGCATTATTTGTATTGTCTGTGTGTCGAATGTTGTCCTGTGTCTGCTGATTGTTTTATTGTGCCCTGCCAGGGGACTGCAGATGTAAATTAGCCTAAGGCTAACTCTGGTACAGCGCATCAAATGGAAACATTTATGTTAATAACATTTATGTTAATGGTCCCTTACAAATAAGTTTACAAAGAACACAAAGTACTTGTGCATGTAGGAAGAGCACCTTAGGGAGAAACTATAGCTATTACACCTACCCCTACACTATCTATAATCAAGTAAATAGTTCAGGCTGTTAGTCCCTACTCCCAGGTGTAACACGCACAACTGGCCGCTGACTACAGCTATTCACGCAACCTCATGTGAGCTGTACAGGACAGAGCAGCTGAGGGGGTGGCCGACTGGAGCCGTACAGACAGATGCTCAACAAGGGTTAACCTGAACCAGCCGGCTACCGTTACAGTGACTGGGGCTGCTGGGGCCGTTTACATGATCCACTCAGCAGCACCTACTTATTGCTTTCCCCCATGGCTTTCACCATGCCAACAACATGCATCTCATCCAGGACCACTGGCAAGCCTTTGCAGTTTCCTCCAACATTTCCTTAACAATTAAAATAAATAAATAAATAAATAAAAATAATAATACAAGACACTTGCACATGTGGGGAGAGCACCCATTGTACCACACTTCAGGCTTTCCTAACTACAGCCATTACAATTATCCATACACTATGTGGGACACATCCTCAGCAGTGTACCTCAGGATCAACGGGTGTTTCGGGCCTTTACTCACTGTACACCCTCCCCTGAGGCGGCCCCACTAAAGGTGATCAATCCTTTAGCGTGTGTCCACAGTTTAGCTACCTGCTACCCAAATTTCCAAAATGTACTTCCACAATTCACTTACAAGTTCAACCACCGTTTACTTCCAAAAAATTAGGGAAAGAGAAGGAGAAGGGGGGAGAGGGAGCCTGTCTGGGCTTCGCTCACCCCAAGGGCCTGTCTGGGCCTCAATAAAATTAATAAATCGAAAAAAAATAAATCAATCAATAACTTTCTCTTTCTTTCTCTAATAATTAAAAAACACAAAAACGTCCACTCCAGGAGCACTTAAAGTTCTCAACCACCCATTTCCATAGCCCAGTATACTGAATGATAAATTACATTTGATTATGTAACAACCCTGCAACACGGTGTAAGGGTGGGAGTTGTGCTGTGTGCAAATACTGTAACTAGAGCTTAAGAATAGGAGTGCTGCCACCAGAGTGCCTCAGCACCCATTCGTCCACGTCATCCAGTAGATTTTTGCAGTCGCTAAAAATGCATTCTGCGCTTAGGGCCTGTATAAACAAAGCCTTTTATAGCAGTATGCAAGGCATGTTTTTGTTTCTCTTATAACCTTTGGTCTCTTGAGTGCATAAACACTTTGTGAACTGTAGAAACAAAACTTAAAAAAAATATCTTAAAAAATATCTTAAAGACAAAACTATTAAATATATTGTGTAATCCCAAAACAATAATTACTGTCTACTAACAAAACCAAAACAAACTGGATACAAACAAACATAAAAGAACATTTGTCTAACTAGCACTTATTACATGAAATGGAGTCCATGCAGGGCTAACTTTATTTTGGTGTGGAAAAAACAAAAGGTTTTTCTTTGCTTTCACACTGAGCGTGACTCCTGGGCCATTTTCCTGCCATGCTGCTTCCATGAAGTGAACAAAGTTACACAACAGAATAAAACCTCACATTTCACAAAGATATATTGGCAGCACTTTAGAACACCTACTCCCTATTAAGCACTTATTTCGCTTATATTAACTCCTAGGTAACACATTTCCTTATCAGTAAATCATTTATAGTCATGTATACAAATTGTAAAGCAGACAGAAAGCATTATAGACAAACAGACAGAAAGACAGCAGGCAGAAAGATAGATAGCAGATAGCACAGAGACCAACAGACACACATCCATATAGATGGCTAACAGCAGCCCAAAAGCAAAAAATGAGACGAAGAAATGGTGTGTGTGTGTGTGTGTGTGTGTGTGTGTGTGTGTGTGTGTGTGTGTGTGTGTGTGTGTGAGTGCTATCATTTTGTTATTTTGTTTACACATTTCTAGAGGGTATAGTGCATAGAGTACCCATTGTGAAAAAAGGTTGCATCATAACTTTTCAACCAGTAGGTGGAGATGGAGTATTTCTGTGTTGATGACACATAGCTGTTACATTCTTTCTGCTTGAAAATACCGCAGCAGTCACCTAGTGTGGACTGCAGTAGATACAACTGATCCTGGATATCAGAAGGTAATCCAAAAATATACTCTGAAATACCAATAACATTAAAATTTGATTTATGTCATTATATTATAAAAACACAAACCTCATTTAAAATTATGTTCTATAAATGTAATATCTTCTATAAATAAATACATTATTTTGAAAAACTATTTACTAAGTCTACCTACTGTTACATTCAGCATCAGTTGTTGAGGTGGAGACCTGCTAATGTTTTCATGCCTGCATGTGAAATTCCTTCAAAGGCAGTCTCCATATTATTAAGGGCAAGAATGGCCACAAAATGTTTTCAAATATCCTTAGTATTTCACATTCAAAAATGTTGACAGAACAATGTATATGGACTGTTTCTTTGCAACAATTTACACATCCTTGTACGGGAAGTACAAAGAGATCACATAAGATTCAGAAGATTTCTTATGACAAACTGTCACAAGGTATCAGCACAGTTGCACTGCCAATGCAGAAGGTTCACATGGAAATATTTGTGTAGATGGCCATTCATCACTGCCAAAACTCTTTCTCCCTGTTGCTCATTTTCTGGGTTGTGTCATTTTCCAGTAGGCTATACAGCAAGCGCATGGGCATTCCCATGGCCTCATCATCCATACTGGTCACTTAGCCTTATTCTGTCCACAGGACAAGGCTTATTTTTGAGAGAAAGAGAGAGAGAGAGAGAGAGAGAGAGAGAGAGAGAGAGAGAGAGAGACTAAACCCTCCTACCCTGTGGAGAGTCAACATACAACTTCATTGTTTTGTAACAAAATATATGGAGAAAACAATAAAGCTATGACTCCACAGCCATCATATTTCACATATTGTAACATTATGAGAGAGGTGTAGTTTATGCTGTGTTGTTTTAAAACCTTGGCAAAATTCTTGTCTGAGTTAAAAGAAGCCTACTAACAGTATAAAACATGTCACCTCTGGCCAGCGCATACTTGCACGCGGCAAAGCAAATCCCAAGACAATTCTTTATCACTCATCATTGATTTAAGTCCGGGCAAAAACAACCCCTTACCACTACAACGCACACCCTCAGTAGACACATACGGTCTCAGCAGCATCTGTAAATGTGACTTTTGTGGGATAGCTTGACCTCAATTTGCGCTCTGAATATTCATGAGGCGGGAAGAGAGAGCTCCCTGGAGGATTCTGCCGCATTCCTCCGGCTCCTTCAGGGGAGAAAGGCAGGGCCCGGAGTCAGATGCCCACCGTCCAGACGGCCTAGATGAAGCTGTTTGACTTTCGGACTGGTCAGGGGTGCCAGCTGCTGTCCGTCTTGCTTTGTCTCATCTGGGTCCGTTGCGTCAGGCAGAGGGGCCACCACTCACCCATTAGCCTGCTTGCTAATCGGATCACGCTGCGGTTGGCTCTCGTCATTAAGCGTGCTTAGCGGCTAACTCCGTGCTGTGGAACCGCATGCAGATTAGCTGCAGTGCTAGCACCACAGATCCCCTTCCAGTGTATTAAGTCCAATAGATAAGTTTATTGTTTAACCCCCCACCACCACCACCACATCCACCACACACACACACACACACACACACACACACACACACAC
Organism: Coilia nasus; assembly: GCA_027475355.1. Lineage (NCBI taxonomy): Eukaryota > Metazoa > Chordata > Actinopteri > Clupeiformes > Engraulidae > Coilia > Coilia nasus. The sequence goes on from CM050221.1 coordinate 21,181,485, forward strand.
ACACACTCATCATCCTCACAGACAAGCACATACACTGCAGACTGCAGACACATACATACATATGGACCCGCGCACACATACACACAAACACACACACACACCAGTGTGGAAAATGACAACATGATAAATAACATAATATGCAGGAGGCTTTTGTGGACGATGTGCACCAAGCAAAAAGAAAGAATTGGTGGTTTTGTGTTGTCTTATTTCACTTTGTTATTAAAATCATATTGTATTAAGTCAGATGCTGAGATGGTGAATCGTTTTTCTTGTATTGAACACTGGTATCACACTGCCACAGAAGTACACAATATACATACAGTACAGGCTCTCAATGGCAACTTTGACCTTTAACCCTTAGATGCATGACCCATCAATACCTACACTCTTCCATGAGTGGGGTCAAAAATGACCCCAATTATAATTAATGCATTTTAGAATGGAAATTGCTTTCATTTCGCTTAATTGAGGATTTTTACTATATTTTCATCAACAAAATGTTGTTCTTTCATCACTTTGTGTGTGTGCCTGTGTGTATTTATGTGTGAATTTGCCCATGTTTGTGTGTTTGTATGTGTGCGTGTGTACAAATGAGTAGTCTAAGTGAGTGTGTATGTGCTCCTCTTTATAGGAGCATTAAGATGATAACATATTCTCCTGTGATGAGAGACAGCAATGACATAACATCACTAGTTTATAGTGTAATACTGTATTCTTACTTACACTTCTTACTGTGAACAGCCATAGTATTATACAGGCTAAATTACATTACATCAGAGAATGATTTCATATTTTACGTATTCATTTCTTATCTTTCATTTGAACACAAACTTGCAAGCCTATTCATGCTTTCATTTGAACTCTTCTCATTGTGAACAGCCATGCCATTGTCAGGCATGCCTTCTCATTGTGAACAGCTGTTTTATACATGCTCAAGCACATTTCACCAAAGAATGATTTCATATTTTACATGTTAATTTTTTATCTTTCATTTTGAACACAACTTCCAATTCATGCTTTCATTTTACCTCTCTTCTCACTATGAACAGTAATTATTTTATATACGCTGAAGCACATTACACCAGAGAATAGTTTCATATTTTATTTATTAATTTCTTATGATTTTTCATTTGAACTCACATTTTCAAGCCTATTCATGCTTTCATTTTAACTTTATACATGTTCAAGCACATTTCACCAAAGAATGATTTCATATTTTACATGTTAATTTTTTATCTTTCATTTTGAACACAACTTGCAATTCATGCTTTTACTTTACCTCTCTTCTTACTATGAACAGTAATTATTTTATACACGCTGAAGCACATTACACCAGAGAATAATTTCATGTATTAATTTCTTATGATCTTTCATTTGAACTCACATTTGCAAACCTATTCATGCTTTCATTTTATTACAGGATGCTACAAATATAGTCTGTATAAGTCTGTTTAGAGTCTACTCTAGAGTATAGAGTCTACTGTAGTCTGTCTCTATTAGTCTGTATAGAGTCTACTCTTTCTCTACACAACAAATAGGCTTACAGTGATGTATGCTAGCTTGGCTACCTAGTGTTAGCGTAGTTAGCTTAGTTAGCTAGTGTAACAAAGTAGTAGTTAGATAATTATAACACAACACTATCACACAAGATTCATGGATGTTGAATAATAAATGTATACCTGACAGTCACAGTTGACAAAAATCAAAGGTTTCTGGGGTTCCCCATTGAAATTCTATAGAAAATGCTTGGGGTCATTTTTGACCCCGTGTATGGAAAAGTGTGGTACTGATACAAAAAATGAAACAACTCAAAGAAAATAAAAATTACATACAAATCCAAATGGTCTCATGTGAAAGACAACCTATTTGAGGAATACATGGAGGATTAAATGATAAAACATTAAAATGACAAAGATATTGCGAAAAAACGACCACTGGGGTCATTTTTGACCCCACTTATGCATCTAAGGGTTAAGGAGAAGCATTACCTTGAGCCCCCCAACACACAAGCTCACACACACACACACACACATACACACATGCTCTCACACACACACACACACACACACACACACACACACACACACACACACACACACACACATACACACATGCTCTCTCACACACACACACACACACACACACACGCACACGCACATGCCCGTGCACGTGCACACACATACAAACACACCCAGTCAGTAATACATTTCATCAAAAGCAATTTAAGACACTTCAACGAAGTTATGAAAACTGAATGGATATTCAATTATGGGAATAAGCAGTAAAGATAAAAGCGTAAGAAGAGGAAGGGCATGGGGGGAAAGAGAGCAAGGGTGGGGAAGGGGAGGTGCAGGAATAAATGGCACAAACGAGGGAGATTTTTTTTCTCCCCTCCAAACACATTTTCTCCCTATCCAATCTTTTTTTCTGTGCATTACCCCCTGTGGTGCCTTTATTTATTTGATCACCCATATTTTTTATCTTCCTTCACCACCACCACCACCAGCACCCCCATCCACACCCTCTCTCCTCTTTTACTCCACCATAAATTAGAGTGTGCCTTCCATTCGTCTTGGTGAGCTTGCCTCTCTGGTGCAGCAGGCACAGGGGTCTTGCTGGGGGCAATGTTTGACACGAATCCTACTTGATGCGTCTTCTTGCACTCTTATAATTTAATTAAGAGCAGGCTTGCCGCATTATGTCCAGCCTGTGGCTTAGTCCCCGAAAACCTGCAGGGTCACAGTTTGATGATGGTGGGTAAGAAAGAGGAAGAGAGACGGGGAGGGAGAGAGAGAGAGAGAGAGAGAGAGAGAGAGACACAGAAAGAGAGAGAGAAAGAGAGAGAGAGATGAAAGAGAGAGTGAGAGAGAGAGATGAAAGATATGTAGATATGGAGATATGGTAATGTGGATGATAATGGAGGAATAAAACAATAAGACATACAAACATAAAGTGGGAGGGATGGATTAGGAGTCAGAGGAAAGATGAACATGATAAAAGGACAGAAGGGGGGAAGGTGCAAGTGACGTAAGTGACGAAGTAAGACAGAGAGAGAGAAACAGATGTTATACTGTATAAGAACAGAGAGGAAACACCACAGAGACCCATGTGATGGTGGCACATCACATATGGTACGCAGTACTTATATTAAATCAATACTCAGTAGCATGACATGCTCATGTATGCATTGAGACCTGAGCCCAAGGGTTTCTTCAAATTATTATTGACTATTTATCTTTGCATGCATTACATATAACTGGCAAAGTGTCACAACACCAATTTTGAATTGAGAAGAAAGAACATAAAATAATTTGTTATATTTCCAGGTGATTGAATAGCTTTGCTCGTGTTTGGAATCATGAGTTTTTCCAGCCTGGTAATAATGTCTTTGCAGTTCTTTACAGTTGGCCATTTGGTGAATTCCTCTCTGATTCCTAGGCTGACCCCACAGCAACCTTTCTGTTCTACCCACCTGGGAAGAGAGTGAGAGAGCTCAGTGATTGCTTTAAGTGTGGGTTTCTGGGTAAGTGTGCCAACGCTCACCAGCAGTCTTTGTTAGAAAAGAAAAGACAACGTGGGTTCACCTGAGCCCCAAGACTCTTGTGAGCACGTGCCCCCGCTAATTTGGGTTAGCATCACACATTAAAAGAAGCATTTTGTCGTGACCCATATCTCCACCATGCTTCACTTGCCTGGCCTACTCAACACGGCGTGGGGAATCCAGCCACGGTCATCCCATATCCGCTTCGGAGAGCATAGCATCCACTCACCCATGACTAAAACGCCTTTCGCCTTTTGTCTTTTTTTTCCTTCTTCACTTGGTTTGACTTCAGCACGTGCTTTTTAATGCTTTTTCTGTCTTACACACTTTCTGCACAGAAATGATGTTTTTCGCATCGTATATGGTGCGGAATAGTGGTCAAGAGCTTAAAGAATGTGGGGCAAAAAGGAAGAGAGAGAGGGAAAAGGAGGGATAGAGGGAGAGTGCGGGGGTGGGATGTGAGGGGGGTGGGGGGAGGGGTAGGTCTCTAGGATTGCAGTTAGTGCCCAGTAAAAATTGCCTTTAAAAGGTTGTATTGTAAGAGCGATATGGCAGCTCATGCAAGCTCTTCCCTGTCAGACTACATCTTTGTTTAAGCCTCACCAGTGCACTGCCATGGGGAGGGGTGGGACTATGGGGGTGGATGGAGCAGACACAAAGGAAGCATTTTTTTGTCTCCCTCTGCCTCATTTCTTGGTGCATTTGGAGGGAAGGCATTTAGCTGTAGTTGCTGATACAGAGGACAAGAGCGAGATGTGAAATGCATGAATGGGTCTCTTTCTCTCTCTCTCTGAATTACGCTTTAAGATGAAGGAAATCAGTAATGGGGGGAAAGCACGGCAGTGGTAGACTCTTAGTTATTAAAATTTTAAGTGGTTAGCAGGGATGTGAACCCAGGCAAAGCCTTGTACCGCAAACCACACTCTCTCAACACACACAGGAATACACACACGAACATGCATACTGTACATACACACACATTGACAGGCGCGCGCGCGCACACACACACACACACACACACACACACACACACACCCACACACACACTCACTCACTCACGCACACACAGAGGGGTTTCCCCAGGCTCACTGCAGCCCGTTTAAGTCTGATATGATCGTGCTTGGTCTCTGACACAGTGGATGGGGCCACACGGAGCACAGGCACTGATATGATCTCGTGTGATACTCATGCACAGCGACACCCCCCACCCCCACCCCCACCCTGTACCCCTGGGTGCATTATGGTACCCAGCTCTCCCCTCCCCTCCCCCATGCTTCCGAGCGCCACTAACAGCAAAGAGCCACAGGGACGAAGGCCAACAAACAGCTCTTTAAAAGACACCAACACCGACCCACCCACCCACACACCCCCCCATGCAGCACGCCAGATCCCCTCAGGAAAGGAGCCAGCACGTAGGATGTGTTTGTTACTGCATGCGCGGTGGTGCATTCTGGTATATACATTCAAGGTTTTTGAAGGTTAAAAGGTGATACAGAGAGGAAATATTACAATATGGAATATACTTGAATTTGTTTATAATTGTGTGCATGTGAATGCTTGCATTTTTTTGTTTGTGTGTACACAGTGTGTGAGTGTGTGGGTGTGTAGGTTATTCAAACTGAGCCTAAACTTGACGTCAGTATGTTTTATATGTGGCTTTGGTGATAGAGTACATGACTTCAATTCTATTTGTATCAAAATGAAGGGACCCATGTCAATATAACACACAATTTTTTGAGGATAAATAAGAGACCATTTAGAAATTCCATTGTTTTCAATTGTGTATGTTTGATATTGATCATTTTTAAGGCAGCATGGGATGTTTTACTGAGGGAAAGGGATGTGAGATCTATTAATGCTTAAGGGCAAAACAAACACTTTCAAATTAAATGCACTATCTGATTTCACATGTCTGGTAAAATTGATGTTAATATGTAAGAGCTGCCTTCAATTATCCGCTCTCTTGGTGCGAACACACCACAACAGCTGTATACCCTTCAGCTCATTCACACTTATGGATGATTTTCTCTCTTTTTTAAGAGGCCAAAACTAAACTGAAGCTAAACATCTGTCTTGAAGGGGTGATAATATTTGTGTCATAAAACAATGGATTGCCCAATAATCTTTTCTTCCGCAACCCCTATATTTATGTTTGCACAAAAGTTTTGTAAAAAAAAAATGGTAAAAAAAAAAATGGTAAAAAATGTTTTTTTTTTTTCAATTATAAAGAGTGATGATTAGCTTATAGCTGAAAACTCTACACGATTTGGACATCCGGAGACTGACAGTTAAATGCTGGAAAGCAAAGGTTTTGCTCTACTGTCACGGTCCACATGTTAGTAAATACCAACCTCAACATATTTCTATAAGACAAGCTGTATTTTTCTTACCATATTGGATACATACTTCAAAATGTAAATGTAACAAACCAACAAGTGTCTATAAAGATTTTAACAACAAAGTTGCATTTCACTTAGCTAGCTCTTCACCAGAATTCCCAGAGTCACCATCCAATAAAGATGGTGCTTCAAGTGAGTGTGTGTGTATGTGTGTGTGTGTGTGTGTGTGTGTGTGTGTGTGTGTGTGTGTGAGTGTGTGTGTGTGTGCGCGCGCGCGCGTGTGTGTGTTTTCTTTTGTTTGGTATGTGCGTGTGTGCATATGTGTATGTGTGAGTGTGTTTATGAGTGTGTATCTGTGAGTGTGTGTGTGTGTGTGTGTGTGTGTGTGTGTGTGTGTGTGTGTGTGTGTGTGTGTGTGTGTGTGTGTGTAACAGTGAAAGTGTGTGTGAAAATTCCACACAAAAGATTTCATTTAAGATTATAATGAGGTACATGCCTTCTGTCTGCATGCTTTACTTAAATTTCCCCACTCAACTAACTGGAATATGACAAAATCCAACAACACCTTTAATTGAGCAAGTAGTGATTTTCATAACAGTGTGGGCAGACACTTCTGACAACCTTCCAATTAAGCCACAGTTTGTGTATGGCCAAAGATCAGGCTTTAACATGAACGAAGCGGCTTCCTACCATTGCTACTTCCACCCAAGGAGAGATCACCGCGAAGGAGCTGGATGGATTAAACAATTAAGCCTGTGTGGTAATTGCCCATGCATGCCCATGCACGGCTACTAATTGCATTCACGTGAAACAGTCGTGCTAACTAGGCATAATGAGGAACGCGTATGGCCAACTGAGCTTGACAGCCATTCTTGTTGTGGGGCAGTGGTAGACTTGTTGTTTATGATTTTTCACAATTATGGTGATTTTTTGGCTCAGTTCCATAAAAGGGAAAAGACAATATTCAAAACATGTAACTATCAGTCCTCCTTTCTTGAAATTTTGATCCTTTTTCACATTGGTGGTGTGAATGAAAGCTTTACTCCACAAACTGAGCCAACTTAGCCATGCAAGTTCTGTCAATATACCTCCTGGAATGTAGCATTTGCAATAATTAGCAAATGATCTTAACACCATGTGGGCACATGTGTGTATATTTTTGTCTTAACCTTCCCTCCTTTCCCAGTGACATGATGAAGATGAAGAACATCATGTGTAGGCAGCTAATTGCACTGTGTCCATGTGTGTTACAGTGCACATCTGTGAATGACAGTGTCTATTGATTTTACCTGGTGCATTGTGGTTGTCTTTACAGTTTTAAGTCTTCTGAACTTGTTTTAAAGCACAATCTCTTTGTTTGCCTCTACAATTTACAATTTACAGTATGTCTGATGTCGTAAATGTAGAGCATGTGAATACTGACAGGTTTCCTGCTAGTGTTGTGATATTGGTAGTAATTGGTATTAATTGGTAGTAATTAGCAAATGATCATTCCATTATGTATAAAATGTAATCCAGGTGTATTATTGTTCCCCTCTCACACTCATTCCTTCCCTATTTCCTTATGATGAGGAGGGCACAGGGCACACCATGTGTAGGCAGCCAAGGTCACTAGGAAACACTATTTTGTATAAAAGTGAGTGTGTGTGTGTAGGAATGTGTCTTAAATTTTAATTTAAATTTTAATTTAAAGATCTTTAGTTTTAAGGCACTGGTAACTCACTTGTTTTTTCACACTTTTACTGAGCCTCACTCTTGCCTTCATTGGTTCTAGGGCTACTTATTCCCAGCATGGTATTATCAACATTTAAATAAGCGCACCGAAAATAAGTCAAACCTGCACTGCAGTCTGTACAGCAAAAAAAGTACATCATCGCATAAAGTCCAAATGAAGACTGTCTGAGCCCAGGACAGCTGCTTTACAGCTCCTGAGTCATCAAAATCTGCCAACTGAAAAATCCATGCGAGGCAGGGATTATGGGGGATTATTATATTCAGTGTGGTGATTGCCTTCAACATTTAAATAAATGCAGCTGACACTTCTAATCAGAGGACATTTAAAAGGTGACGGTGGACAGCATCGAAGACACCTGGTGAAGGGGGAGCAAATGTTTTCCGCACTCTCTAGCTGAGACAGGCAAAATGTTGTCCCCCATCAATGTCAATGGCTTCAGTAAATCGGGAGATTGGAAGATAAGATTGACACAGATTATCTCTCTAAGGCTGACAAAAAGACATTTAATTAACACTTTGATTTCTATTTCTTTTTGACCCACTTGACTGAGTCAGCTCTGATATTCTGAGAGATGACAGTAAGGATGTAAGCCCAGCTTGTCACACAACCACACACACACACACACACACACACACACACACACACACACACACACACACACACACACACACACACACACACACACACACACACACATACTCTCTCTCTCTCTCTCTCTCTCTCTCTCTCTCTCTCTCTCTCTCTCATTCTCACTTTCTCAGTGTTTAAAAACAACTGTAAAGACTGAAATTATTACATTGACAAAGGTTTATAAGACATTTTGTGACATCAACATAAAAGCTAAAAACATGGCTGGTTGTTAATCATCACCATGCTGGTTTTGTGTCTCACTATTTCATTTTTAATTTATTTCATAGACAAGAAATGCTCTAAATACATGACAAATTATACACATTTGACTGCCTTCACTAAAATTTCACTTCACCAATGGACAAAACATCTTCACAAATCACAGTAATACAATTCAGACCCCTGTAAGATTGTGGGTTTGCTATCTTGCTAAATATACAAAATTAATTGTATTTAACACAGCTTGCAATTAAGCTACACTTGATTAAATCCCAATTACTATGAATTGTTATTAACCTTTTCAAACCATTCTAATATAACACCTATTAGATGGCAAGTGCGGGTACAAAAAAAACGTAGATATTTAAAAGTACTTGAATGATATGCTAGTATGAAGCTTGCCCACGTGTGAATTCTGGAAAACTGATTTTAATTACTGGTTCTTCAGTCGAGGCTTGACACCCCTGTCATTATAGTAATTAAAACTGAAGCTTACTGTCTTTGTATACAGCTGGTAGGCAGTGGGAGCAGCTGCAGGTTGCACTGTTTTCACACGTATGCTTCTCATTCCCAACTATTCATCCACTAAAAACTTTCCCCACCCTCTTCCTTGCATCTGCATTTCTATCCCTGACACATACACACATTCATCTGTCTATTCTCCCAGCCATCTCATCCATTTCTGTTTTTTTCTTATGCCTTTTTTAAATATAACTTCATTTGACTTTATTTGAAAGTTACTCATACTTCACACTTGAAGCCGGTGTGCAGAGCCCTTCATACTTCCATCCATTCTTACTGCAAAACACCAGACACACTTAGTTCCCACTGATAGCTAAAATGAGGCAAAACTTTTTTTTTCATCAGGCAATGACTCATGCTCATGTTGTGGACAGGATAATCATGCACAGAACGAGCAGGACGACAGGTCTTGTCGAAATTAGATCTTGCACGAACATTGTGAATAATGGTCATCACAGCGCACCCTGTAAAAAGTCTGTCTGACTGTGCTTGAGTCAAATCCCAGTCAGTGATGGATAGGTCAGTCCTGGGCTCCATTGTGCTGCCGGCATTAATGTCCTCACTAGCATGCAGACCCTGTGCTCTGTCACTGTGTGTCACTTTCTTTTTCAAATGGACTGTCTCTGTCTTGTTCAGAGCAGAGGCGATATTACAGAAAAGCAATGGTTATCTTTCAAGGCCTCATTGTGTTTGCACTAGCTCTTAGTCACCTGAGCTTGTTACGGTTAAAATCTCAGTCAGCTGAAAGACAATGATGCTCCAAAAGAGAAAATAATGGCTGCTCAATGGCAATTTATTTCTCTTTTTCAGGAGACTGTATTTATTTGTAGGTCTAATGGTCCTCTTAAAAAGCCAGCGTGTCCTCAGTGCAGCACTCTGCTGGTTGAGCATGATCAGTTTACGCAAATGACAGTACTCAAGTGTTCATGTTTAAAGGACAAATTCATCTTTCAAAATTCAAATGGCAATTATGCCTTGAAAAGAGGTTTTCTGAAGATAACCTGTATTTAGTCAATAGATATTTTTGTCATGTGTCACTATTCAATGTTTTTTTAATGTAGGCCGTTGGACCCCGCAGATGACAAGGTGACATCAGTCGTGACTTGAATGACAAGTGACCAGGTTAAATGACTGAATATGGTTCCTGCCCTGCTCTGAGCATCACTGGTGTAGAGGCAGAGCCTGGCCCTGTGGCCCTCAGTAAGCAGATCCTTAGCAGCATTTACCTCACACCCCAGCTCCTCTGAGACTGCCGGCACTGCCCTAGAAGTTCGCTCATTCAGCAAATCTTTACCTCTCTGCGAATTGCGCATAGAGAGTAGACAAGAGGCGTAGAATAGAGAAGAGAGGACAAAAAAGAAAATGACCAGCACCTGCACTTTTGTTCAATCACAGCATTTCTCTCTTTTTCTCTCTTTCACTCTCTCTTTCTCTCTCTCTCACCCCTCCCCCTCTCTCTCTCTCTCTCTCTCTCTCTCTCTCTCTCTCTCTCTCTCTCTCTAATCCCTGTTTGTCCCGTGTGCTGCCCAGAGCTGGATTCTGTGCATGTTGCGACCTGGCAGAGCATACTTCAATGCAGCAGCGCGTTTCTTGCAGACCTCTGCGGGAGACAGGCACACAGACTACAGACTCAAGGTCTTGGCTGAAGAGGAAAAATGAGGGTTTCTAATTTGCAGTGTTGCAGAGCTGAAATCAATGAAAGCCAGAGAAATTGAAAAGCGGGTGTGAGAAAAGACTGCTGAGAAAGAGGGCAGCACGGAAAGAAACAGAATGTGGATGTGATTTTACATTGTGAAGAGGCAAAGACAGACATGACCCTTTCTGACCTCAAGGGGTCATGGTAAAGGATAACAAAAACAACAGAGCAAAGCAACAACAACAGTAAAGGCAGCCTAGAGTTGGCTGCAGCAAACTGGTCCAGTTCCCTCATGCTGCCTCTAAGTTTTTGTTATTCACATTAAAGCAGCGCATTCTATTTTATTTCATCTTGAAAATGCAATCCTATTTCATTTTTAAGATGGACACATTAAATGTTATAAAAACCTTTGTCTTTAGTTTTAACTCAGCACTTAAAAAATTCTTTATCTGTTCATGTTCTATTTAAAGCCAGAATAATATTTCATTGCAATTAACTGCTGCTCTTCATCTGCCTTAAAGGGGCATCTCTTCCCCTTTTCATGCTAGTTTGAAGCCACATATCTCTTTGGTCTGTGACTGAACAGACTCATAATGGTTCGCTTTTGATGAATTTCTTAGTCAGAGACAGTGACCCACCATTGACTTTCTATCGTCTTCATACTCAGATAAATGTTTGCATGTCATTGCCAGGCAGATGAGCCCACAGAGTACATTTGTGGCAGGAGCCTGGGGCCTCGACGGTTGGTCCATCAGCAGTGTGTCAAAGCTCTTATATGCAAATTGTGAAGACAGGCACCATTTACTAAGACCAGCGAATGCCAGGCTGAAGATATTAAGATTGAGTCTCCCCTATGAGTTCCTGTTTGTGTGCACATGCGTGTGCATGTTTCTGTTTCTGTTTTTGCATGCTACACTGCCATACGAAGAACTTACCTTGGCTGCTTTGACCAATGAGCTGTGTTCAGTTCCTCGCCAGATACTGAGAGTGGATATGGATTAATAGCTTGAAGGGGCAATATTTTGGCATCCTTGGTGATTTCCACTATAAGTCAGACATGCAGTGGTGTCAGCTGCCATTTGTATTTGAGGGTCAAAGGCTGATTCATGGCGTTCATTCATGCCATACCATTAAATGTGACCGAAAAAAAACACCCGCCATGTTCTCCGTCTTTCCCTTTCTCATGTGTGTCACAGAGTGATGTTATTGCCATTGACTGCAAATGAGAGTCGCCTATGGAACACTGTTAGCAGTGACTGCGCGAGAGGGCTTGTGCTGTGTAATAACATTTGTGCATATTTGATCCAGCGGTGTTGTCTAAAAAATTACATTCAGCTGTGAGGCTTTTGATGGATTTGTGCTGTTGTTTGTTGAAAGGCAGACTTTTACATCAGTGGTGTGGGTCACACCGTTTTAGGGGACATAAATGAAGTGTTATCAGAGCAACCATTGTTAGTTGTCCTTGAGGTGCAAAACGAAGCTGTGAGGAAACATTGAAACGTGTGTGTATCCAAGTACAGGCCTATATCATCCAGCTGTCATACTGTCTTGATGTGCTAGGCGGCCAGCATAACTGTGAAAAGTTTTTCACAGATTTCAAGCCAGAGACTTTATATTTGGCGTTGCCTTTTACAATGCCTCTATTTCTCTTCTCTTTCCTCACTCTGCCTCTCACCATCACATCAAGTATCTTTTTTTCTCACTCTAAAACGATGTTAATATACCATACTAATAATTGAGAAAATATTCACACTGACAGACCATTCTCACTGCCCCCCACCCCTCCTCACACCTTCCTTTAACAGTATGGATACTGACCTAGATCTGTATAGCTGCCAGAGCACATGGGATTTTAAATCTTCTTTAGTCAGTGTCACAGTGGAGGCAGGGCCACTGCAGTATGAAATATCTATGAGCAGGTAGATGTGTGGCATCAGTGGCAAGACACCAGCAGGAACCACGGCCCCCTTTCAGCAAACCATCAGACCTCTCAGGGGACCCCAAACACCACAGCCCCAGACAGCACTCCTCCCACCAGGGCAGGGGAGGCCATGTGCAAAAATACAGCATCACTGCCCCAGAAGATGCAGTAGCACATACTGATAATACTTGGTGCATGAGAGATACAGGAAGGAAGGGGGCCCACAACGACGCTTTGTGTATAGGGTCAAGAGCTAAACGCTACTGGCATGTTTGAAACACAAGCACAAAGATATTATGGCTGGAAGTCACCTAGGATAACCTCACTGCAACAACCTATTGACACAGTAAATGTCCGTCCAACATACCTCTTTGACAAACTGCATATAGCAACCAACATACACAATTACTCCTTATAGTCATCAAGCTGACTCTGCTATACTTGATGCAAATGAGATTACTGACAGATGTATGTAACTTATTTTTTTCTACTGGCACAGTTCTACTGGTTACTTTCTGTGATCAGCTGGTGCACAATGTTTGTAAAGAAATTGTTTACAGTTTATACTAATACTACAACACATCTAGCACCAACTTGAACTGCACGTCAAAATGTTCAAGTTGCGAGTGTTTGCTCAGAAACCAGTTGATTTAATTTCAATGATGTACCCAATAAATAACCAGGTAGTTCATGCTGGTTTTAGCTTGCTAGCTTATACAGTTTGTAAAGCCAAAAACAGTTTCAAGGGCATTTCTACCCTGCTAGCAAGAAATGTCTGCTTCTGAACCCTTTCACTTTGTGTTGACTCATGTTGTCACTAATTGGTATTGCTATATAATGTTTTCAGGCTTAACAGGGTTTCTTGGATAATATCTATCTACCATGTTGCTTTTAAAATGAAAATCTGTGTTTATTTCTCTGCCACTGAAGATAGAAACCTGTAAATCTCATATGACATATTTTCATATGTAAAAATGATCAGTCACCATTATTATAACTGAATTATATTAATATATGAACACACAGTATTAGACTGTGTTACTGTGTATAAATTGTCTATGTCCTTGGCCAAATGCAGATCAGTATACAGTCATGTCCCATGGTACTTTGCAACTCTGCATTAAATAATTGGAGATCTTAGATTGGCTGTATAATTTGCAAATTCAGATTTCATGACAATGTGTCTGCATGTTCACATGATGTATTATGCTGCATCAGTGATAAAACATCAATGGTTGATCAAGCAGAATCCAGGCTGGCATGCAAAACTTTTGCTCCCGGTAGCAGCCTGAGCAGAATGCCTTGTGAGTAGTGTTTATTGATAGCTTTGCTCAAGAACATCCCCATCGAAAATAAATAAATAAAAACAGAGGCAAGGTTACTGCTCAAATCATTTATTTTGGAGGAACCCTTGTCATACACTCACCAGCACTGTCTGCTGTTGTGTTTTTTTGCGGTTTTAGTGGGTCCTCCAGCATGTAGGAGCTCTTTGAAATCTCTGCTCCTGTTTCAGTCAGAAAAGAAGATCACAGGGCTCCCTGGTTTGCTGCCCTTCATAAAAAACTGAGGCGAGGGAGTTGGCCATGAGCTTAAATGTTAGGCATTTATTTTCTCAACAAGTGCTACCTCCTCATTAGTTGCCATTCCAACATACTGTGCCAGGCAGGGCTTTGGAGCGTTTTGTGGGATAAATTCCTCTCTGTGACTACACTTGTCTCTGCTTCAGTTGACCATGAATGATATGGTCTAGGACGCTTTCTTGCCAGAAAAACACATCTATTTGCATTCTTATTACATCTAGATGCACAACAGCAGTGTGCCCTTTTATGGCAAATTTCTTAAATAAATCTTTCAGTCCCTTTAGGGCACTAAACATAAGGGCCTGTTTTCCTCCATGCACTCTCCTGAAGACAGCCTCACTGACTCCATGAAATGCACACCGCTCAGTAGCCACTCGCCGCTCAGTGTTTCTGTTAGCATGAGAAGACTGTATCAGAAAGCATGCTTTGTCCATTCAGCCTTTATGTCTTTTCTGCATGATACGACCACACACACAACATCAAAGATGTGTGTCCTTTTGAGTAGAAATTTTAATGTAGGCTGGGGGTAAAAAGAATATAATTTATTTATCTGTGAAATCTGAGAAATTATTTATTTTTCAGAAAACTTTTGAAGCATGCTCTGACAGGCAGTACCTACCAGTAAGTGCATGTTATTTCCTTTTAAACACTGTGGAGACCCCTGCCTTCCCCTAACACATTACTGACCATCTGAGCACAATCTCACACAGACATTCTTTCAGGAACCCACAACTAAAGCCATGCTTGATCATTAAGCATGGTATTAATTCATGTTTCAGCAATGGCATCAGCATGTGACAGTTCCACTTGGTCCTGAGAGAATGTTTGGGGTTTTGAGTAACTACACATATAGCCAGGCTACAAAAACACTGTCTGATTTAATATCAAATAGAATTAACATTTTGCTTGGCGCAGCCACCAGACATTTTATCGGAAAACAAAATGCTTCATCAAAGGTCAATTGTGATGAAACTTTATGCCCTGTTGGCTTTGACAATTAAAATTATGTCAGCAGAATAATGTTATGGTTACTGTACTCCATTTGTTTGCTAATAATAGGCCTAGATTTTCTATGTTCATTTTCACAGTTGGTAGGCCAGCCACAGAGGATGACATTTCTTGGTGCACTGAATTTTTCCCTTGGGAAAGCTTCAAGCTACTGTAAGCGAGTACATATAAACCAGCATAGCCTTTAGGTAGAAGAAGTTATATAATTAATTTATTCCTGTGAAACAAGTGTCTCATTAAAACAAAGACATGCACATAACCACACACACACACACACACACACACACACACAAACACACGTATGTGCGTGTATCTGTGAATGCTGTGCATAGAGAAAACACCAGCCCTACTTTGACAACAAAAGTGGCTGCAGGAAATGATCTATTCTATGTGGACACTTTTTGTACTGGTGTTGAAATGAATGTTTTTGTGACTCAAGTTCAGGCATGGTGAAGTTTTCTGTTTTGACAGAAGGTTAAAACACAATATGTCACTGCCCAACTCAGATTAAGTAAAAGGATGATGTTTTATTCCCAAATGGCATGATGTAGATACAAGTGATGACATGTGTTAGTACTACTATTAACAACAACAAAAGCGACAACAACAACAATAATAATAACAAGAAGAATCATCATCATCACCATCATCATCATCATCATCATCATCATCATCATCATCATCATCATCACCACCACCATCATCATCACCACCACCATCATCATCATCATCATCATCAATATCATCATCATGATTATCATAATCATAATCCAAAGCAGCATTAGAAATATCATAGAACTCCAGCACAATTCCCACACAAGACTTCATGCAATATAGAGTTATTTCCACCTTGAACCAAAATCTCAGTTTCCACCTTGACCTCAAAAGCTGTTTGCATGTTGACAAAAAGCCAAAACACTTCGAAAAAGATGGATTTTCCAAAGTACCCTTGAACGTTGTGGACAGGACCTCAGTCAAAAGGAATTTCTTGGCACTGCTACCGGTCTGCCTTAACCAAGCTTTCACTGGTTTCAGTCTGGCTTACTGCTTTCTGTGAAGCCTGTCCAGCAATAGCCTTGCACTGCCATTTCCACCTGACAATCAAACATCAACATCAAAACAGTATGTTAGATTAATACATATACACAGGGTAAACAGAATGATAGCTAAACCGGCTACATATAATTAGGCAATAAGCTAATGAGTAAATACACAGACGAAATATATATATATATTAACATATTTTTATTTTCTTATGTGCCCAGTTACAGTCCAAAGGCTTGGATGGACTGTATAATTTAGATTTGTGAGTCTTTCTCAATTTTATTTAAGTGGTGTAATATCCCTCCCTCAAAAAAAAAAGAAAAGAAAAGAAATGTCAACTAAGGACATTTTGCATGTACAGTTACACGCCACGTTTTTTTTTTTCTTGATAGAGTGACAACAACAACATTGACTGTAACTGTTAATGCTGACAGTTTACTGGTTATGTTTATTACTTATGACTAAGTGACAGCACATACATTAGTGGTTGTCAAACCCTTTGCATAAATTAAAAATGTTCCAGTAACAGAGCTGCTTCTCCATCTGCTCACAGTCTGAGAAATGTTACTGTAATTGTACAGGAAACTGAGAAGTAGAGACAGTATATTATCAACATCCTCCTGTTCCAAATCATTCTTGCCTCATTTACCCCCAGAGTCTTTTAGCTGACAATATTGATCTGCTGTCATGTCTGTCTATTGCCAGAAGCTAAAAAAGGCAAGACCTAACACTTTTAAATAAGCTGGAGTGACTTTCAGGTAATTGTTGCTGATGGATGTTAACATACTGTATATAAGTGTAAATGTTAAAAAAAAAATCTGCAATCTTGCAAATGTTAGCTAACAAAGAGCTGCTGAACTCCTGATGGCTCCAAGTACTAAAGTAGGTATGACTGATTTGGCTCAGAACTTCCTCAAAGTGAAATGCCAATTTTTATTGCTTTATTTTGTTGTTATTTTTAGTATATGTAAATTCAGTTCATTTCCATTTTATTTACAGTCTCATGTTCTATAGAAACTTTGTGTCTAAAATAGATAGTTTTTAATAATAATAATAATAATAATAATAATATATAATGTTTTTTTTTTCAGTGTGGACTCAGCATGGCCCTTAGTTGGGGTAAGTGCAGTAAGCAACATTACCATTGATTGAAAAGAAAACAACATACAGTCTTTGGCCTCTTTATTTTAATGGTAATCAGGGGAAATGGTCACTATAAATCATTCATATATTTTTGTCAATGCTAATCGTGTTTGCATTTCCATTTATGTGCAAATGAAAAACTGCAGGCATCCCTTTGCCCATGTTTGTGAGTGGGCCTCTCAGCCTCTCACCCCTTGTATGACTGCGTGTGCTGCTATCTTGTTTTCCTTTTCATATCACACCATCTGTGAGGTTTTCAGGAATATGTGACAGAGACAGACAGCGAGAGACGGGGAAGTGGGGTGGGGGGGGGGGGTGGACAGGTAAAACAGCATGTGCAAGAGGGACAGAAAGACAGATTGAGACAAAGGGAGAGAAACAGAGGGAGCAGAAGAAAAGAAGTGGAGGCAGTTTGGTGGGTGGGGTGCAGGCAGAGCTATTTAAATCCATCACCTTGAGCATCCAGACTGTCAGCTTCAGTAAAGTGGGTGGAGAGGAGAGCGATAGATGAAAAACACTCAAAAAAGAGGAGAGAACAGGGGGGGAGGAGGAGCAGGAGGAGGCAGAGATGAAGGAGGTGGAGGGGTTGTCCAGTGATTCATCCTGGCTACGGGGCAAATTAAATCTCACACACATCTCGATCCAACAGATTTATCTGGGAGGAAGGGGCCTCTCTGCACCACCCTCCTGGGCTTGACAGAGGGTGGGCTTTTCCATCTCCTCCGAGGGGGCCGGGCGTCCATCAGCACACTTAATGGCTGCCCTGGCTGAGAGGAGGCGGATCGCCGGGGCTGAGCGGGTTTATCAGAGAGCAGTGAAATGTGGAGCATGACAGTTATCAGTCAGCAGCATCATTTGTCAGGAGTGACGGCAAGAAATATGATGGGGTAAAGGGAATGATGTACCATTCCCACGCGCAGGCGGGACGAACGCACAGTCACATATAGACAAACACGCTAAAGCATGTTCGGGCTGGAACTTCAATAAAGCAAGGAGAACTATAAATACTTTTGCATCAGCATACCTGAGCAAGAATGAATGGTTAAAATGATTAAAATATATTGGCTAGTATTTCAAAATATGCTTGTAAAATAGGTTAAATTAGAGGTAATTAGATTAGTCAAATGCGGATAATGCTGAGTGTGTTGAAAGAATCTTAACAAACCACATGCAGGATATGGATAATGTTCAGCTGTACTTACTGTGAGCCTGAGGTTTTTTTTTCTTTATTGGCATCTGGTATCATATTTGTTTGGTGTAATTATGTATATTTATTCGTTTAAGGCAAAGCCAACTAGAAATGTTTTCCTGTTTCTAACATTGATTTTTGGGATGTACTAAATTGATCAACAATCTTTAATGATCTATGCAGTTGCAGTCTGAAGTCAGCTAGCCCTTTAACATCTGATTGGTCATGAATGCAATAGTATCTCGTAGAAATGGATTAAAAGTAAAGATTTAGATTGATTGGACTGAAAAGGTGCATAGTTTACTGCAGTTCTTTTCTGTTGTTTCTTTAACAGTATTTCTCTCGTACTCCATAAAGACTAGAATAAACTCACATCACCTTGTACTAGAAGTAAAGTGAGAAATGTAGCTGGAATTGCAATGAGGTATATCTAGGAAAATGAGAAAACAGTTACTCCTTCTGGAATGTGTGTTGGGTTTTGCAACTTTGCATACCAAGTACATACGGAAAAGCAACATAAAACATTGAAGATTGTTACAAGGTTATTTCAGAAGTCTTAATACAATTGTAAGACAGAGAGCGTGTCTTGATTGGCTGGATTTTGGCTGGTTGTTCCACCACTGAGGGCCCAGGTGGAGAGAGTCTGGACTGTGGTGACCTGTGCAGAGAGGTGCCAAACATGGTTTATGGGAACAATGAAGACGACAGAAGGGAGAATTAAAACCTAATCTGGTGAATTTGAAAGAGAACCAAACAGAATAACAACAAGATTTTGATTTCTAATTCTTTTTCAGTGAGTTACGGGCTGTAGGACACAAGATACAGCATACTTACCTAAAGGGTTTACACAGAAAGGTGAGTGGACGTGCATCAGAGACTTGAGTCTTTGGAGAGGGCATGGCAAAAGCATGACAGCTGCATTGTGTTAGCCTGTTAATCTGTGCTGTCTTGTTGTAATCAAACAGACATTCTCATCTTTCTGGTGATTATTTGAGTTCTTTATTAGACACAATGAATGTCTGCATCTATAAAAAACCTCCTCCCTGGTGTATAATTAACCCTGCCAATGACCTTTACTTCTCAAAAACAGATCATTTCTGATTTGTACATACATTTCACTGGTAAGCCATCTTGGAAATACATCCAACAGCAAGAGACAAATACTACTTTGCCATTTTTGTTCAGAGTCAGTGAGATTGATATACTAAATGGTTGCAATACACATTTAAAAAAATAAAGTGTTAAAGAGCACTATCCGTTTGAATACAATATAAGATTTTAACATTAGATGGGAGAAATCCATACACCTTGTGGCTTTAAGACTTACCATGCAATGCTGCTCAGTTTTTAATGGGCAGCTTTATATGATAGACACTTTATGGCACCTTGATGAGTCATCTCAAGGGTACCTCCATTTTGTTTTTTGTTTTTGTTTGTTTGTTTGTTTGTTTGTTTCCTTTTTTGTTAAAATAAAAATTTCTGTAGATAGTACAAACCACCATGCCGTTCTTTATTTAAGAGTTGTACCAGGATTCAGTTTGAGAGTTGGCTAAATCTTCTCTTTTTTGATGGGGTTCTTTTTTGATAGGGTCTAGTTGGCCAAATCCAAATCCTAGATCCACAAGTCCTAGGGGTAAAATGAAATAAGTTTGTATTCTGGGATGATACAGACTTTGAAAACTGAAATATGGTCTCTGTTGGTGAGCGCTAAGTTCCACATAAAATGCCCATTCTTTTTTAAAATATGATAATGGAACAGGTTTAATTGAAGCATACATACAAAGGAAAAATCACATAATCAATTTGGCAGTATTTAGTATCCCACATGTCTTATTTCTGTACTGCAAATATTATGCATCACACAAATGTGTGATGGTATTTGGTTTTAGGTTTGGGCAGTTTTTGAGTAAAGGATCTGGTGTTCAGGCAAACCTTAAAAATTATGTTTATGCAATATTCACTAAATCTGAACTTTGATTGTATGTGTTTCCGGCTATCAAGATGGTCTGATCTGATCATCTTCAAAAAATGTTGATAGGTTTGGTTTAAAGCTGCTATGTGTAGGAGGATTTTTAGGTTAAAATACTCCCAGTTTCTCCCACTTTGTATATAACACAGCAGCCAGCCAAATCCCAGTACAATATCATGATATGAAGACGCTGCCAAGCTCGTTGTGTTGTACCGCCACAAAGTGGCAAAAACACTGGATGGACTGAAGCTAGTTATACTCTAAGGGGTATTTTTACCAAACCAGTTAACCATTATCAAAACTCTTGTCTAATGTTAGTATGTAGATTAAATAACTTTGTTTAGTATATCAGTCATTGTGTAGTCAGCCTTATCTAAATTCAAGATGCCCATCAGCGGTTTGGTACATGCTGCCCATGACATACTAAACTGCATACAAATCATGGTTAATTTCCGTAAAACTACTACATTAACTCATACAACTGATAATGGACATTAATTAAACATACTAATAAAGGTAAAAATGTTCAACGTTGTTAAA
>CM050221.1:21212500-21230000 GCA_027475355.1 Coilia nasus
CATATGTACCCACGTGGAATTATAACTGACAACTGCGACTGAGCAGAGATAATGAGAAGAATGTTTTCAGACATTGTTCTAATAGGGGGATAACATATGTGTTTCAAGGATTATAGACAGTTTGGCACATGGACTTCACTTAGCATGTGTGTGAAATATAGACTAAGCAGACATTTGTTTAGCTGTAGGACTTAAATCACTATTGACATTGCCGGTCACTTTAAATCCATTTGCTGTTCATACTATAGTGCCACAATATGGGCTCTTTACTGTACACTTTCTCACAGAATAGCATCTTGGAATGTTACAGTCATTGTTAAAATCTACATTTGTTGCAAAAATCATGCAGATTTCTTTAAAAGATAATCTGTAAGTATAATTCGGAGTTGTGAATATATAGTTATTTTAAGAATCTTTTATCGTAGTTGGAGTCATACAGTGGTCCTGGTTTTAATACCTGATCATGTTTTAGAACTGTGAGTGGCCATAATGAAGGAAATAATGGGGGCTGACAGATAAATGTTAGTTAAAGGAACAGGCTGTCAGTCTCTCAACTCTGTCTTGTGGTTTTGCTCCAACGGTGCCATTTCTCATCTTGTCCCAAAATTGCTTATTCAACTTGAGACAGCACATAATTGCTTCTTAACGGGAGGTTCTGAGGTGTAAGAATTAAAAATCAGCAACTTTAATCAATTCAAATGTCTGTTTTAACATGAAAGGTTGATGGATAAATTATTTCAATTTCAGTTAATTCAAAGAATGGCATCATGGCTGTTTTAAAGCAATAGTAGGAAACAGTCAAACCAACAAGCAGGAACTCGGACAACTGCACTGCTTGCACTTGTGAGAAAGCCATACAAACATGCTAACTTGTCTTGTGTTGATACACTTGGTGCTGTCAGGACATTTTCTCAAGAAAATCTGACAGACCACAAAACTGAACATGTCCTCACCCTGGGTGGTTTGTTTAAACATTCATTGGTTTGTCTACTCCCATGTGACTGTACACCATCAAAATTAGTTTAAGATTATACCAGTACAGGTTGAGTACAAAGCGATGCTTAAAAAGTGGAAAATTGCTGAAGACTGTTGCTTCAGTGGATACAGATGTACAAAGGCATTAATCTGTTGGTACACTATGCATCACTGCTTTAGCAGAGCTCCATTGGCCAGACTGCATCTGTTTCCACCTCCCATGAAGGATGAGGGGTTAGATTTTAGGAGACATGTATGCCTGTTTCCTAGGCTTTCCAGAAAGGGAAAAAATGGGTTGACAGGATGTTGATACAAGAATGATTACTCTGAATCTGCAAAAAGAATACCATTTTTTTTCATACAACCAGCAATAGCAAATATTGGTAGCATTTGATAATAACTATATCCTAGTAAGCATTTATTTTGCATTTGTTAACTGTTACACTCTCAGAAAAGAAGGTACAGAATTGTAATTTCTACAGGCTTGTCACACCAGCAGTACCCCCGATGGCACATAATTGTACCTTCTAACCACTGTTTTACAACTAGTTTGTACCTTCTCCAAAGCTGAATAGGTACACATCAGTACCTTAAGGTCCAAATGTTAGTCTTTGGGGGTACATTAGTGCTGATTGTACCTTAAGATACTGAGTTGTACCCCTACTGTACCACTATTTCTGAGAGTGTACTTAACACTTTGTTCATCATTTGGTAACCATTGCTTTTACACTATTTCTCATCAGTAAATCATTTATATTGACACACATTTGTCTGGATGTCAGTTGACTATCTGTATGTCTGACTGTTTGTCTTTATGCTATCTGCTATCTATCTCTCAGCCTGCTGCCTTTCTGTCTGTCTGTCTGTCTGTCTGTTTGTCTTTATGCTATCTGCTATCTATCTCTCAGCCTGCTGCCTGTCTCTCAGCCTGTCTGTCTGTCTGTCTGTCTGTTTGTCTTTATGCTATCTGCTATCTATCTCTCAGCCTGCTGCCTGTCTCTCAGTCTGTCTGTCTGTCTGTCTGTCTGTCTGTCTGTCTGTCTGTCTGTCTGTCTGTCTGTCTGTCTGTCTGTCTGTTTGTCTTTATGCTATCTGCTATCTATCTCTCAGCCTGCTGTCTGTCTGTCTGTCTGTTTGACTGTCATCTTCTCTGTCTGCTTTAACATTTGTAGAAATGTTTATAAATGATTTACTGGTGATAAATAGTGAAAAAGCAACGACTACCACATGATCAACAAAGCGTTAAGTAACAGGTACGAGGTAGTTATTATAAAGTGCTACATCACTGACTGTGAAGATTCTCATTCATGAAGTGCTACTCAAGTATTTACTTACTTTCACTAACACATAGGGAAATACATGGGTGGTCATGCTGGAACTGCTGACTTGTTTTGGTAAGCAAGGCCAATTTCTTCCTCTAGTAGGCCACCATCTTTCAAGTACGGTTTTATCTTCTGCTTCCTCCCCGATGCTTGTGAGAAGAGAGATCATTTTACCCTCCGATATCAGCAACCCTCCACTGCACTGGTATCAGAATTCCCACTTGTACAGAACTACTCTACACACTCACCTGAAGGTAAAATGTAAATCAGTGCATGAAATGGAGCAGATTACTATAAAAAAAACAACAACAAAGAAACATTGGTTACCCAAATTAAATCATATTACCTGAGTTTTTAATGGCGATATTTTTTACATCACAAGTATGGATGCAATTACATTTCCATGTCACGGTAAAGTTATAATACATTGATTGATTGATTGACTGACTGACTGAAGTGTTAAAAGTGTTGTAAAGAACACATATTTACAGACAGCAGCCCTTTGTTCATGCGGCACTGTTTCAGGCTAAACAATAAAGCCAAAACTGAACGTTGGGGGCTGGCTGCAGAAGCTAGCAACTTCCCATTAAAATGTAATTTATTGGTATGTTTCGAAAACATTACTTTATTTTTCACAGTTAACAAATTACTCACTAAAACATATATCCATTCCAACACTGTCACAAGTGTGACTCAATGGCAATTGTGTCCCATCATAATCAGTTTGTATGGTAAGTCATTGCACAATTTTCCAGTGATCCTTTTCGGAGCCATTTTTTTCTAACCAGACTTCCTTGATTTTTCTTGCATATGTCTGGTATAAGGCTTTACATACAACTACAATAAGTAATTGTAATGCAATGCAAAGCTTATTTTGTTATCATCAAGAGGTAAATGTAGCCTTACTAGGCCTGTAAGAGGTTATACTATAATTTTATTCATACCTGTGTAAATAAATATAATGTATTATGAATGCTTTATAACAATTTATAAATGTGTTTATAATGCTTTATTATGTCAAATTCAAGTAAAATGTTAGTTCCATCTCATTTTTTTTTTTTCAAATTCCCCTGAAAGCTTTTTTTTGTCTTGTGAGGTGGCAAAGTAAATCACAGATGGGATTTATTCTCCCTATGATCTGGAGAACACAGTGATGACACCTTCAAAGTGATGCTTGTGACATTGTTGTGTTATACTTAGATGTGTTAATGACACCTGACTACATTTGTTTCAGAGGGGGATCAGGGTGTCACTGTGTCTGGTTTGTAGCACTCACTGAACCTCTTTAACAGAGACAACAGAGAGCAACAACATGTTGAAGCATTTATTTAGTCACTGGGAGCATCACTAGGAGAACACGGCTCTAAAGTGATTTTTACAGTCGACCAGTTTGCATTGATTAGACTAAGACTGGTATTTGAGACGGGTGATATTGAAGACTGATGTCATTACCAAGTCCAATTGCCACTGCTTAAATGTTCTTTCTTGGGGTCAAAATGATTTTGTGACCACCAGACACTTGGCTACACTTTTCCCCCATTATATTCCTAAAGGCAGCACAGCTTCCTCTCTGGCCACTGAATGCCTGCGCATAGCTCTAACACTGGTAAAGGTGTATTTAACAGAAAGTCCTGAATAGTCAGTGCACTCCTCGCCTTCTGCAGAGTGGTCAGCCTACAGCTGTGTCGCTTCTGTCCGACCCTCCTGAACACACTGGATTGAGCAATCAGAGTTGCCCTGCAATATTCCCCAACCCACATGTACCACAGTAGTAAGAAAACAAAACATTCATGACCCATATGCACTGGCCCAGGTATGACACTGAGTACATTTTTTGGACATTTTCCTCATGATCAGCTACAATAGTTTATATATATATATATATATATTTATATATGTATTTTTTGAGAATTTGGAATCAGTAATTAGGTAAACTGAAGGCCTTACCGTGCATGAGATATTTCCTTAGTTGGTCTACACATTGTTTAACTAGATGTGAAAATGGATGGTTGTGGCATTGTGAGAAAAAAAAACTGATAAAAACTGATTCTTAACATCCTACCCTTGACAGAATATTATTAACCTAGTGCTACATTCCAGCCTGATGTTTACTGATTGTCTTTACTTTGCCACTCCACAGTTCCCCTCACACGCAGCGTAAGCACCTGGTCCCCAACAGAGCTGTCTTTAGCATGTGCCTGGGAAAGGGGAGCAGCTGTGCATATGAAGGTACAGTACGTTGAGTTAGATACAGGACTGCTGTGAGTGTTGACACTCTCTGCACTCTGCTCTGTGATCGACGCTTCTAGCAGAGCACCTTGTCTCGTTTCCTGGAGCTTGAGCGCAGCATGCATTATTCAGACAGTGTAAAAATCTTATACCACTTTGACTCTTGTGGGGCCCGATTTCTCATTCTCCTCCTTTTTCTCTAGCTTTTTTCCCTGCCACCAGAAAAGTGAAAATTAGTGCGAAGTAGCACCGTTCAAATGGCTGAACAGTACACAGTTTCTGTGAACCAGCTTGTCTGTGAATAAATAGCAATGGTGTGTCTAAAAATGTGTGTATAGTGTATATCTGTGACTGTGTGAGAGGGGTTTGAGTGTGGTTATGCTTATCTTTCTTTATAAAACATACACACACACACACACACACACACACACACACACACACACACACACACACACACACACACACACACACACACACACACACTTTATTAATGAAGGAAGGACCATCCCAATAACTACCAGGTCCCTTCCAATGTCAAGAGCAAATCTACTGTACACCTGAAATGCATGGCGTACCATCAAAGAAATCATGCAGATTGATAAGCATTGCATGCACCACTTTCGTAAATGTAAATGCTGTTGCTATTTTCTCAATTTCTAATGAAACATGGCTTTGGATGCTTGTTTTCTCTGTTAATGAAATCCATTTTTGGGCTGTATTCATCTCTATTCAGCCATAGTCTTAAATGTGTTGTCACTGGTTAGCTTGTTGATCTGTCCTGATTGGTAGGTATGCAGGCTGCAGCATCTTCCTGCTACAAGACTGAAAATGGAGGTCTCAATGGATTAGCCTAACAATGGGCATGCTTTAATTCAGGTAGTCTTTTTTTCAATAACAGCTAAATTATGCCCCATAGTTTACAATATAACCTCAGGCATTTAAATGCAATTGAGATACAGTGTGTGTGGAATAGTAATTCCCCCTGGCTTCTTGTATTAGTTTCAGTGAGTTTCTTGTGTATAGTTGAGTGATAAGATACTACAGAAAAGAGCGAAACAGGAGTATAAAACATCCCATTTTTAATAGTTTAACAGTTCTTCTCTCTCATATAAACCCTTGGGGAAAATAGAATGGCATAGGGCACACAAACTCTGTTTTAACAGGTACATACAGCATGTGAAACAAAAGGGGACTGTAAAAAAAGGTCGTAGACATATCTGTGTGGATGCGAGAATGTTGAAAGAGCAAAATATGAGAAGTCTGGGTTGAGAAGTAGTTTCAAGAGAGAAGAAAGGGGGCAGTAAAACTGACAGACTGTAAGTACTGTAGGTATGAGTATGTGACAGGGAGAGGGAGTGAAGGAGAAATCTAATAAGTTTAAATCTATGAGTTAAACTTGAGACCTGGGGGGCCTTTGAGCACAGAGTCCTGTTTCCTTTATAAGAGGCACCTCAGCAGCTCTGCAGTCAGTCAGTCAGCAGCATTGATTAGGCAGGTACATTGTCAGCTGGTTTTGGTGCCAAGGTGATGGCAGAAGACTGTGAACTGTGTGGAAGACGCGAGGTTCGGGTTGGGGGGGGTACCAGTTTTGTGTCAAAACATATACATATACACTTACATAAAACCTCAGTACATTATAAAAGATGGTTACAGATTTTCACTCATTTATGGATTGGTATCATGCATTTATTTGTGTACATATTTGTGCATATATTTGTACATATACATACGAAATCTATTTTTTATATATATAATTTAAGAGGGCCCATACTGGTGGTGATCTCTTTGCCAAAATGAAATACAAACTCCCATGAGGGAATATTGGTTCACATTTCCTTCGATATCTGGCAGCCAAGAGTACACCTTGGTGGCTGGGTGACCGATCAATCATTGTCAAATCTGTAGAATGAGGCAACTGTGAGTGCTGTAGGACATAGCAAAATATTTCCAAAGAATATTTGGTATCAGTAAACTCAAGACCTCTATCTTAAATGCACAAGTGATCTCGTATATGATATGTAATGCTATCACATTACTTGCAAGACCTCTATCTTAAATGCACAAGTGATCTCGTATATGATATGTAATGCTATCACATTACTTGCACGCATAACCATAAAGCTTTATGAACACATTTATGAACGGTCATAAATTACTCATAATGTCTCATATGTCTGTATAGCTATTTAAACAAGGAAATGACTGCCATAAACAAGTCTCATAATGTTGTTTCTTAAAGGTCTCACGCTTTAAACATGTCTTGGCCATTTATGATTGGTAAAAAACCTGGTCTTGCTACTCAAACTCCATGAGCTAAAAACAACATGAGTTCGGGCCGACATCAAACATGGTGTGCAGTTTCATAATCACTGACCCACCTCTCTTGCATATTGCAATTGTCTTTGGTCCAAATACAAAATGTGTTCACCAAAAGCATCTGGTTAGAAATCGAAACATAAACACATAAACAATTGCAGCATCGCTGGTAGTATTTTCAAACGAGTATGAATAATGAAGCTTTTTTTCTTATGATAAAAGTATGTTTGTTTTATCTGGTCTATCAAATGTTTATCCACTAACTACCCTCTTTGTATCAATGTGATCCCATACAATTTTTTTTTTTACTTTTATAAAAATAGATTTGAAATTTGTGTGATTTGTAAGAAACTCATATCTAGTTGTCATGCCTAAGATATGTAATGACAATGGTCTTAAATATTCATTAGGAGTCCTTCGTGTGCATGACATGTGCATGCTGTGGTTTTGTTTTTGGTGTATGTTGTCAAATTATCATCATTGCTAGTTACATTTGCAAGCTTCTGGGCTTGACTGTTGGCCACAGGAGAGGTTATTAACTTCTGAAGGCTGAGGTAGCTATGTTTCCCTGTGCATGTGTGTGCACACTCATGTGTGCATGTTCATGGACAAAAGTATGCAAAGATGTGATGCATTGGCGAACATGTGTGTGTTCAGTATATCTCAGGGACAGGCAAGGCAAGGCAAGGCAAGGCAAGTTTATTATAGCGCATTTCATACACAAGGGCAATTCAATGTGCTTCACAAAAATAAAAGCAAAGGACAATATATAAAGGCATAAAAGATAAAGATAAAGTAAGTGTAAAAGCATAAAAGATATAAAAGCATAAAAAACACACAAAATTATTGTTTTTTTTAGTAAAAATCATTAACAGAAAGCATCTGAAAACAGTGTGGTCTTAAGTCTAGACTTGAAACTGCCAACAGTAGGAGCATTTTTAATGTCTTCTGGAAGTCGGTTCCAGAGCTTTACAGCATAGCAGCTGAAAGCTGCTTCACCACATTTTGTTCTAACAGCAGGTTCTACCAACAAATTTTTATGAAGTGATCTCAGAGACCTAGTTGGTGCGTATAACTGAAACATATCCAATAGGTAATTGGGTCCCATCCCATTTAATGATTTAAACACAAGAAGCAATGCCTTAAAGTCAATTCTATAACTTACTGGGAGCCAGTGCAGGGACCTTAAAACTGGAGTAATGTGGTCAGATCTTTTTGTTCTTGTAAGAACTGTAAGGCTCCAAGCAGTCTGGTCACTCAATCAGCACAAAGAGAGGCAGTGGCGGTTCTACATTGAATTACTCCCCGGGCGAGACCCCCTCCCTCTTATTATTGAATTGCACTTGAAATTAACATCAAAACACTGTAGGCTACAAAAAGTCTTATACAAAACATCCATAAATTACAATTTCATTATGATAGCATGCCCTTACATGCCAAATGTCCGTCATTAGACGCTATCTTTTAGGGAGGAACAATTAGCTCCTTGGTTACTGCCTCGAATTCTACAGTATGCTTGTTCACGTTCAGGTATGACAGGTATGACTATGCTAAACTACCCTATAGTTAAACTATGCAAACTATGAGTTGCAGCAAATTGCAAATGTTAAAACTACCATAACATTTTGTTGGCTAATGACAGGGCTCAACATTAATCCAAATTATGGAAATCAATAATAACTTTACTTGTAACCGTTTTGTTGCAAAGCCAAATCTTATGGTGAAATTAGATCTTGTGTTTGTTGAGCTAAGACCGAATTATTGTTGAGTATAACAATCGTAGCATCATAGCTAGAAGGCTAACAAACGTAAGAGTTATACCATGATTAACATTAGCCCTTCATTCATGGCATGGATAACGTGATCATGCAGAGAGAAGAGTTGCATACCTTCATCTTTTGCTCGTTTCTACACTTCTAATGACTTTGACCTTTTTCTGTCCATCTCCTGTTTGTCACTCGACAGTCAACATACTGTATTTCCCATCCCCAAACACTGTCAGTGCCGACTAGGAGTTAAGACTTATTCACCTTGGTGACCGCCTACTCGTTTTGTATTGCCCTGTTTTATTAGCCCTTTTACACAATTAAAAGATGTGCAGGAATTATAAACCTGTAAATATAATGGTAGGAATAAAATGTGCGTTATTGGGAAGAAAGCTTATGTGTGACTGACTTCGCTCACTAATTGCAGAGTATTGTCCACTTGTGCATTGCATTTGAGAGACGCAGAGGTGAACTGTCCCCCGCGCCCCCTCCCCTTTGCCCTTCTCTCGCAGCTTCTGTGCACTGGAACTTTTCAGCAGGGGCGCGGGCAGCCAAAGGGGGTGCCAATTTGCCAATTTCCTAAACAGTGATGTGATAGATATTAAAAACTTTTTTAGATGATATATATATATATATTTCAAGCGCTCGTGAGGCCAATAGCACGGCGCCCTTCACGAAATTGCGCCCTGGGCAAAGGCCCAGCCCGACCCCCCCTAGAACCGCTACTGAAGAGAGGAGTTGCTCTGGGCTGTTGACAAACCAGAGGGCCTTCAAAAGGCCATTTGTTCTATTGTTTCAGTCCACGAGAACCCATAGCAGATCCTTAACTGGTGTTATCTTTTAATTAGGTGCCCCGCACCCCGCTGTGTCCTCATCTAGGCTCTGCCAACAGATGGAGCGGGGGATGCACCTAGGTCGACATCAGGACAAGAGATATGGGAATTAGCAGTATATGATATTATAGAAATGCTATGAGATTTACATGTCATGTTTGGTTTCATTCTGATGGTCTCAGTGTGAGTGGTATACTGGTCTCAGTTCTGAATCAGACTCTGGTTATTATAATAAAGATCTCACATTCCAAGGTTTCCAGCTAACATGAGGCAGTGGGCTGTCTCCAGCCCCCCTAGCCCCCAAGATAACACCTCTTGGTGTGCTCTGAACAAAGGACCAAGACTGGGTATTTAAGGGAAAGATACAGAAACCTCTTTGAGTTATCTTGTACCAAGGATGCTCCCACACTACGTGGGTGAGTTGTCGTGTAGCCATGACACTCACACACTGGTGTGTAAACGCTTTTGGGTTGAGAGGTAGGCGATGTTCATACTTTGACTGTTTGTGTTTTCTATGTCATTCTATAGTCCATTTGTAACTGCATATTACTCATTGATTTGGCTGTAAGCGGGATATTGCAACTTGGTTCAGTAGCTTGTACCTGACTAATAAACTGTTATTATTCTGATCCACTTTTGTCTCTGATGAACGTATTATCTTGTTTAAAGTAGATATAGGTAACGGCGTTTCCGTAATCCCTGTCTAGGATTAGTTTCATACCCAGGCAGATGGTAAATTCCTGTCCTGGGTCCCTGTCTAGTCACCTAGGTTTGGTCATGTCGTGTGGAACTGCCACTATCTAGCGGCGGGTGACTTCTGTCTCATGTTTAACTCGATCGGACATGTGTCTGCAGACGCAGCCGGCCCAGCACCTCTTAGCGGCCGGGTTAGGACGGGAGCAGGTAAAAGCACCTGTGGCAGCAGCATGGCCACTGTACCATTTTCTAGACTAGTTTTCATATTATGACCGTGGTAGCCAGAATATAAATCGGCCGTTGGCAAAACCTGTGCGACGCTATCCCCATAGTCGAACCCAAATAATATCTAGTAGGAGAGACACTCATGTTACTACATAATTTTGGTTGGCTTACTCCTTAACCACAAGTCAATGGATAAAGCTTTATAGTTAGATTAGGGTGGGGCCTGTCAGCTGAGGTCCTGGTAAGTGGTATCAGGCATTTAGATATAGGTAAAATGGTTTCTTTATGTTCTGTTACGGCGTCCGGAGACAAAGCAGCGAACTCTTTCGTGTTCCACTCATGTTGGTTCCGGAAGTGACGACCTTACAGAACCCTTGCTGCTGTATTTTGGATCAGTTGAAGTTGTTTGATGGTCTTTTTAGGAAGGCCTGTTAAAAGGCCATTACAGTAATCAACCCTACTGGAAATAAAGGCACGTACAAGTTTTTCTAGATCTTGTTTCGACATAAGACCTCTGAGTTTAACAATGTTTTTTAGGTGATAGAATGCAGATTTAGTGATTGCTTTTATGTGACTGTTGAATGTTAGTTCACTGTCAATAAAGACACCAAGATTTTTAACAGTATCTTTTGCTTTAAGCCCCTTAGTCTCAAGAGCAGTGGTGATCCTACATCTGTCTTCCTTTTTCCCAAATACAATTACTTCAGTTTTATCTGCGTTCAGCTGAAGAAAATTGTGTGACATAAATGCTGAGGTACAGTTTCCAATAGCAACAAAAAAGCTCCTTTGTTGTAAGTATGATTTTAAAGGTGTACTTCCACGAGAAACCGTTTAGTACTTGCTCTTTTGAAATATGATAGGTCACCCCGAGTTGCATATGCATGCTGCATATCAAAATGTTTTTTAACCCCGGTTTTCTATATCAGTCAAAAGAAGACAATAGGCGGAAAAACGACCCAATGCGAAAAGGGCCTTCGGCGTGACGTAGACGTGGAAATACATATAAGAGAAACTGACCGAATGGGCTTTAAATAATGTTAGCCTGTTTGACTGACTCGCATAAGATTAGCAGGCTAGTTGACGTTCATTGACAAACGGTCAGGAAGCGACTGTGCTTGTGCCATCTCTCCTTCCTCTTCGGATTCAGGATCAAACACATAAGGCTGTATCTCTGTAGACATTCTGTGTGCAGTTTTAGCGCTGTCAAGTTGACTTTTCCCCTTTACCTTACTCTGCTATCAAGTTGACTGTGGGGCAAAGGAAGCTGCAGGGAGCGTGCCTCTGGTGAAATCGTGTTGTTCTCCCGGCCCCACCCCCTCTACCAAACTAAAACAGCCTGAAACAGAAACACTAGAACATTTTTTCATTAAAACCAGCGCACAGGGCAATTATTAATACTAGAGAACACAGCAAAATTAATGAAAACACGATGGAAGTACACCTTTAACCAATTGATAACTGTACCAGTGAATCCAACCCAATGTTCCAGTTGATGTAGTAATATGCAGTGATCAACAGTGTCAAAGGCTGCACTAAGGTCCAGTAACACCAAGACTGATGTTTTGCCAACATCAGAATTAAGATGTATATAATTTATAACCTTAATAAGAGCTGTTTGAGTGCTATGATTGGCACGGAAACCTGACTGAAACTTATCAAAACAGCTATTTTATGTAAGGAAGGCAGTTAATTGAATAAAAACAATTTTTTCGATTATTTTTCCAATAAATGGAAAATTGGATATGGGCCTGTAGTTATTAAGCACTGAACTATCAAGGTTATTTTTTTTCAGTAAGGGTTTTACAACTGCATTTTTAAAGAGGAAGGAAATATGCCAGTCTGTAGTGATGTATTTATAATCTGAAGTAAATCGGCTGATATAAGATGAAGAACAGATTTGAAAAAAATTGTGGGCAAAATATCCAGTTCAGATGTGGAAAATATCCAGTTCAGATGTGGAAGAACTGAGATTTTGTACAGTTGTACTGAGATTTTGTACAGGCATTGCACTCTTAGTGATATATGAGTGGCCCTCTGCTGTTAACTGCATGCGCAATGCAAGTGCTGAAATAAACTGCATTTCGAGGATGGCACGTGTGCTGTTTCATTTCACGCAGATTAAAATTTGGCTCTATAAATAGTGGAGGGGACAGGCAATTCAGCACATTTTAATGAAGTGCTGCTGCTGTCATCTGTCAGTGTATGTAATTATGAGGCGTAACCATTTAAAAAAAAACCTTCCTCCTAATTACCAACCTCTCTCATCTTCTTCACCGTCCCTCTCTCTTCCTTACTTTCATGAACACACTCCACAGTCAAGATCACTTCTGCATTTGGAGCCTCCTCCCTCCATTCTCCATTCCATCATCTGCAAATTTGTGGAGGAAGCTTCCTCCCTTCCTCCATTTCTCCTGTCCCTCTATCCCTCCTTCCATTTCTCCTGTCCCTCTATCCCTCCTTCCATTTCATTGACACTCTGCAACTTCCACTCCACTTTGTTTGCTAAATAATTCTGCAGACTTCTGTGGTAGTATTACCGATGGTCCATTCTCACCACATCTTTCAAAATTAAGCTGTGGGCAGTTGCTGTAGGCATAAAAAGAAATTGCTAAAAAAATACTAAACTGTCAAAAAACAGGAGGTATGACAGATTTAGGCACAAATTTTGGAAAGTAAAGATGATACAGGGGGCCCAGAGCTTCACAGGTGCCCACAAATGACCATGCTTTTTAAATCAACCATATGCAAGTAAAATATTTGGACATAGTAATTTAGTTTTTTTTTTTTCATATTAAAGGAATATATTGTTTGGTTGTTTAGATTTTGCAGTCATCTTTGCATATATGTCACACACACACACCCACACACATACACACACACACACGCACACGCACACACACACACACACACACACACACACACACACACACACACACACTATTATTTGCTATGGCCCAACCTGCATTACTGCTCTGCTAGTCAGACAAGTTTACATAGCTACCAGTTAGTTGGGGTGCCTGCAATGCAGTGGCTGTTTGAAATGTATGTGAGGATATCAGAGGAGACAAGAGGGGGAAAAAAGAGTTGAAGAGAAAAAAGGCACACATTTGGTCCCACGGCTATTGAAAAATAAAGACATTTTAACTAGTTATTCATTAACAAGCTGATTTCAGCCAAAAATATAAAGCAAGCTGAATTTGTCTGGCTCTCTACTATGGTGAAGGAGAAAAAGGTGTTTCTAATGTTCTTCATAAGAATAGCCTATCCTATAGATTAGGTCTCCATTGAAAAGTATGAGTGAAAGTGTATGTTTGTCTGCATAATGACTTTTTAATGTAGCCCCCATCCTAGTTTGTGTGGCGCATAATAATACTAGGACACACAGGTAGTTTACAACAAATATGCATGCCAGGATTAGGACATACAGTGGAGCTGGAAGAAAGTGAGCACTATCTCCAGATCTAGCCTAGGCTACATTTTGTTGCATGTAGCCATCAGAATAGCCTAATCCCTGAATAACATGCTTTGGAGTTAAGGTGCTACAGTATGTTTGGCTGTAGCCTACAATTTTGATTATTTTCCAGGAATGAAATGCAACAGGCTGATTAACATGTCTTAATTAGCTTTATTTAATGCTAAATTATGCTTAGCTTGTAGGTTATCTATGCTTTGCCCAGCGAATTCTATCCAACTATTAAGCCGGTTGTCCTAGCTAGGCCTACGTGTACTGTATGTAGAGCCTATGTTCATCAGTGACAGATTAGCTCCATTCCCATTGCCAGGTTAATTTTTCCAGGATTTCTGGCCTCAAATAAAGGTTGGGCAAGTCAGGGTTTCCTTGGGCTTGACGTAGGAGAGAGGCTCATTTCAAATGCAATTAGAGTCACGTCAAAGATAGCATTTTGCTCAGAAGCAATGGTTGGTTAATTAATAATTTCTAATAGTAATATCTCGATTTTTGAGACGACTTACACAGTTGGGATAAGATACAGACATACAACACAGAGTTATACTGTACACCAGTTCACAATGTTCTGGTGCATATTCAACATGTATATTTGCCACGTTATCAAAAACTTGCTCAGTGGGAAAAGTTCGGATGTGCTGAGACAAACTTTGTGATAGCCTGATCACACATTTACACTGCATGTAGGGACATTTTACAGGTACAGAGTGGAAGGGCAGGTTTGGTTAAGGTGAGAATTGGGTTGACAGTGAAAAACAGACAGGTTATTACCAGCAGTAGAGGCACTGGGATAATTCTGTGATGGAGAGGATCAAGGATGTACCAAGGATGGTAATTGACTGTGTGGTTAAGATGTTCTTTTGATGACCTTGATTTTGATTATTTTCTCCTACCTTCCCAGAACTTCAGACAGTATATTGATGAAAAGGTTTGTTGCAGGTTGTGCTGCTGCTGTTGGCTCAGTAAAACACACTGTCTAAATCTGTCAAAATTAACGGAGACATCAGGTTGCTGTGTTTGAGAGTAAAGAATCTGTGTTTGAGAGTAAACAATTTGAAATTAAAACTTTAAAATGGACAGTATAAATAATGTTATCCAAAGAGCTCACCAAAACCTAGACTTGTAGAAAGAATGCTTATAAATTAGGGGTTGCTGAGTAATATTGGCAGTCATCTGTGTCACAGTGCATTTTTATGACTGATAAGACCAGATATGGTGTTGTAAATTGACTTTGAATGGATTGTTCACGTTCCTAATGATTCCCTATGATGCATTTAAGGAAGCCTTTAAAAGGATGAAACTAAAGTATTCAGAAGTTTAGCAGTGTAGTGACAGAAAAGGGTGACCAGTTGAGATAATGTAGGTCTTACAGGGTTTGAATGCAGCTAAAACAAGGCTTCGTTTGGATTAGGTTTTTTTTTCAGGATGTTCATTTCAAGGTAAGAAGCCTGTGACAGCAGCCAAGAGTAACCATAGTAACCTAAACCTGTATTATCTGAAGAATCCTGCCATCGCACACTGCTCTGGAATATGACATATTGGCATACTGTGCATCAACTTGCTTTGCAAAGATGATGTGGATTTGGGTGTGTTTGACGCCACTATCATCTGGGCCAAAGGCCTCTACGGGATGCTTTTCCCCTCTCCTCTTCTGGACCGTTCATTACATGCCCCTCTTGAATAATAGCTGATTTTAGCAATACAATTCATAATAGCCTTCCATGCCAGCTAATGCTGAGAAGGTGCCTTCTAACTGTAATTTATTATTTACATTAGAGTAGTAGTATATGTACGTCTGCCCTGATCTTGCTATAGGAGTTGGCCTGAGTGTTTTGTGATAACTGGCAATGCTTTATGTCTTCTCTTCTCTTAATCCTGTGTAGAAGCAATGCCTCTGATCACCATTCTGCTACATGGTGGCAACTCAGCGGGTGACTTATTTGCTGATGTCCACCAGTTCTGCCTACCTGCCTGCCTGCATGTGTGTGTATGTGTGTGTTTGTTTTGTTTGCAATTTGCTGACACAGTTTTATTATTTTATTATGCCTCCACCTGAGCAGGACTCAAACTGTTTTCTGGTTGTTGTTCCATGCATGGTTAATGGGCTTGATGGAGGTGGTGGTGGGAAAGGGGGGGGGGGGGTCATTTGCAGCCATACATGTAAAATTGCATTTATACGCCGTTTGTTTATTATGTCCTACAGTAGTATCTACATATTTTTTACTGACAATGACAATAGGTATTTCATGTATTTAAGGTCATCAAATCAAGGTCAGAATCACATGCTGTCCAGAGCATATGAACTCATGACAGGGAGATACATGTTTTTGCATAGTTGTATTTTCTTCAGTTAATGCTTCATGTACCTGCTTTGGTATCCAAGCTTTAATCTGTATTTAGGTCTTTGCATTATTTGTTCATGTTTGAGTTTTTCAGTTGTACCAAGTTTTCATTAAGTACCTTGTTCTCATGTAGGCATTTTTTTCCAATTAATTTCTCTTGTTACTATTATTATTATTTCTCTTTTCTTTATGTTCAGCTATAGATGGTAGTGTCTCCGTCACTGTGTGTTGTGCTGCACTAATCAATTGGTTAATTCAGTCTTACTGGTGTGAGTGCATTGAGATTCCTCTAGAGATACTGCCCCCTCTGACTATCCTGTTCTGCTTACCATTATGTCCAGTGTTGCCTACGTCAGTTTCTCTCTGTCAGCTTGACATGGCACATTACCTTTGTGATTTAATAGGAATGTATGTAAAATA
Organism: Coilia nasus; assembly: GCA_027475355.1. Taxonomy (NCBI): domain Eukaryota; kingdom Metazoa; phylum Chordata; class Actinopteri; order Clupeiformes; family Engraulidae; genus Coilia; species Coilia nasus. The sequence goes on from CM050221.1 coordinate 21,229,091, forward strand.
AGGTTTAGCTATATTTATAGACATATGGAAAGAATCTGTCTCTGAAAACAATTATAATTGTATCAGATCAACTTGATCTTGCAACTCTTTCCCTGGGAGAAACTCCCAAGATGGTGCAGCCATGACTGTCAGTAGAAAGAAGAGTGCATAAAGAAAGCAATTCAAGTTCTTAATTGAGAAAAAGAAATGAAGGGGATATACATGTTTGCATGCATAACTGGACATCCAGATGCCTTTGTAGAAAAGGATGTTTTCTCACACTTAGATAGATACTAACTAGTGAGGGAGGCCACCGCAGTCCAGCGTTCAGTCTAAAAATTCAAACCTCCAAATTCAGTGGCTTGCTGTGCAGGTTCACATGGAGCATATAGGAAAATGGAGATGTTCTTTGTCAAATGAGATGAAATAGAGCATTTTAGCCAGTCCTCAATGTCCTGTATTTCACATAGATCTAACACCATCTCAAGAAACACCTATCATGAAATATGAGAGTAGTAACAAAATGACGCAGAGATATTTTCATACATATAAACTATGAATGAAAATAAAAATGCATCTTACACACATACTTACTGCTTACTGTACTTACTGTATATAAAACTGTACTGCACATATATTGTTATCATTCAACCTTACACATTCCTTTTGAAAGAAAAAGCCTTCCCATCTAACTTATTTGTTTATTCTCTGACTTCATAGGGCAACCACCTTTTTACTTCTTTCCTTACTCCTCCCCAACTGGATTTAGTGGAAGGTCATAAAGCATGCATATATACAAGAGGGCAAAACATTAGTGGTGATGATAGTCCATAACATGTCCAGGCTCATGTTATGATCTGACAAACGATAGAGCCTTGGTCAAGGTGAATTTTCTATTTTACCGTTTTTTTTTTTTTTGGGGGGGGGGGGG
>CM050221.1:21235000-21252500 GCA_027475355.1 Coilia nasus
GTCGCACCGCCCATTTGGCAAAGGGTTTACTGTCAGAATAGCTTAGAGGTATGGTGGCTGTAACCTGTGCAGAAGTCCTGATAGGCTACAGTGAGCTGTGCTGTGATGTTTGTGTCTTGGAGTAGGCCTAAGTGGCTTTAGCTATGTTATATGGTCATTAGATCACACGTCTGTTTATTATATAGCCCCTGCAGTTCTCATTCAGCACCACTTCTATACTGTGCTCACAAAAACACTGGTACTGGCACTGGTTCATCATCCTGCAATATTCAAACAATGGCATTCCTACACACAGACAACAACCTTGCAGGTCCGGTCTGCCCACGACAACAGACAGCACATAATGGCTCCCCATCTCAACACCACATTTCTGTTATTCACCTTATTCTGGAACAGACCATGGGCTTTGTATTTTGTAACGGTATTTCCGGTTACTATGCGCCCTAATGCAACTCAATTGATGTTACTTGAAATCTAACGATCTACAACATCGGTCCATATATCTAGTATTGGAGTGAGCTATGCAATTAGACTACTGCTCCGTGTTTCTAAATGTAATGTTTCTGAACGTCACTAAACACAATATTAAACACTGTAACAATTTCGTGTGGGAACTTGGCTCAGCCAGGTAACTGGGACCAAGGTAAATATGAGTGGCCAGATGAAAGCCACTCCTTAGTAAAAGGAACATGGCAGCCCATCTGGAATTTGCTAAAAGGCACCTGAATGACTCTCAGACCATGAGAAACAAAATGCTCTGCTTTGATGTGACAAAGATTGAACTCTTTGGTGTGAATGCCAGGCGTCATGTTTGGAGGAAACTAGGCACCACTCATCACCAGGCAAATACCATCCCTACTGTGAAGCATGTTGGTGGCAGCATCATGCTATGGGGATGTTTTTCAGCAGCAGGAACTGGCAGACTAGTCAGGATAGAAGGAAAAATGAATGCAACAATATACAGAGATATCCTAGATGAAAACCTGCTCCAGAGCGCTCTTGACCTCAGACTGGGGCGATGGTTCATTTTTCAGCAGGACAACGACCCGAAGCGCACAGCCAAGATTTCAAAGGATTGCCTTCAGAACCACTCTGCGAATGTCCTGGAGTGGCCCAGCCAGAGTCCAGACTTGAATCCAATTGAACATCTCTGGAGAGACCTGAAAATGGGTGTGCACAGACGTCTCCCATCCTGATTGAGTTTGAGAATTACTACAAAGAAGAATGGGCAACACTGCCTAAAGATAGGTGTGCTAAGCTTGTGGCATCATGTTCAAAAAGACTTGAGGCTGTAATTGCTGCCAAAGGTGGATCAACAAAGTATTGAGCAAAGGCTGTGAATACGTAAATGTGATTTCTTACTTTTCTATTTTTAGTAAATTTAAAAAATGTCAAAAAAACTTTTTTCACATTGTGATGATGGGGTATTGTGTGAAGAGATCAATTTAATACAATTTGGCTTGAGGCTCCAACATGACAAAATGTGGAACAAATGAAGCGCTGTGAATACTTTCCGGATGCACTGTAACTCAAAACAGTATGGATGGATTCTGATGAAATTTTCAGGGTAGGTCAAAAATGGGCTAACTTAAAAGTGATTCGATTTTGGTGGTGATCTGAGCTGCCCTGGCGGAGGTCTGCTCTCTCTGAGGGCTTTTCTAGTTTTTCTTTTGTTTACAGTAACAACTCCTTAACATTGACATCTTGATTTTCTTGTATAGTTTTCCTCATGTTTTTAAATTATTTTTCTCCTTCTTTGCTGTATTGTTTTTCTACCTGCAGTGTAATACGCAGCAGTAATATAATGTGCAACTCTCTTATCTGCCATTTTTTGAGAACAATATAGAGCTTCTATAGAAGTCTGAGGTACTTCATAAAGAATACCAACCTTGTTTCAGTATTAATGGGAGAAAGGGCTGAAAAAGGACTACAGCTGTTTTTACTTTGCCATCATTCTACTACATCTGTGAACATGATTATGGCACTGAAACCATACAGAAATGCAAATCAGAGTCCAGCTTCAGGAGTTGAGTGTAAAGGCAAGGTTGTCTTATGTAACAGTCTGAAACCACAGGTTAGGTTGGTCCACACTGTTGAATGAAGTCAGTATGCATCCTTATGTATGAATTGGAGCTGTTCAGTTGTGCTATAGGAGTGCGGAGTGCTGTGGAGCGGGTGTCCTCTGTTGGCCTTTAGGGTGGGCAAACCAGATAGATGGTAGACTGTGTTTAAGGTACAGCATTAGTCTCTAAAAGCTCTTTACAGTAATGAGAGACAGTGCCACGTATCCTAAAATGCATTTTATCTTGGTAATGGTTTATTTCTATGAACTGTTGCATAGTGCCATGCCATACCAACAGTCAACTGATATACTGTAAATGCTGATACACAAGCCACTGTATAAGTGCTCCTAAGTGCCTAACATGATTGCTGATACCATGTAGTGATGAAGGCCATAAACACAAGACTGTTTGGATATTGGTTATGAATTAACCATCATTTAAAGACCCTGGAGTTATTGAACAAAATTACTGCACTTTTAATTATAGTTAGCACACCTTATTGTTACCGCTTCATCAACTACTGGCTGTATTGCTACCCTGACTGTTACAGTATCTACTGTAAAATATGATCCATGTTTGGATAGGGTCTGTGCCCCTATGCCAGATATTCCTCTCCCTCATCTCTCTACCTCCATTAGTAATTGGCACTTTGCATCACAAATGAAGTCACCTGATCCTTGTTTAATAATGCAATAATTCATCTACTGCACTGCCAAATATCTCTCTCTCTCTCTCTCTCTCTCTCTCTCTCTCTCTCTCTCTCTCTCTCTCTCTCTCTCTCTCTCTCTCTCTCTCTCTCTCTCTTCATCTCCCCATTTCTCTATCCTGCTCTCTGCCCCACCCTCACCCCTACACACTCATTTTTTTCCTGTGTTAGAAAAAAGGGGGCTTTTGATTCAGAATAAGGGGGAGTTCATTACACTCAAAGCCTGCTGGGAATGCAATTTCTTTCCCTGCTGTCACATATTTGTTGTACTCACGCACGCACACACACACACACACACACACACACACACACACACACACACACACACACACACACACACACACACACACACACACACACACACACACACACACACACACACACGCACACACTGACACACGTAGATACTTAGTCATGTGCATAATCCACATGTACGAACACACACAAACACACAAACACACACACACACACACAATTGGCAGAAAACCCTGATTTGTTTAACACACCAAGCACATACAATCTTAAGCCATTTTTCACAAATACATGATTAATATACATGACTAAAAGACACTTAATTTGTGTTGTTAACAGTGTTTTCAAAAGATTTTTAAACATGAGTAATGAGAGCGATCAAAAGAGAGTGTTCCAGCAAAATGGTGTTACACCGACCCTGCATAGGATGGTATGCACATAAAAAGCACATGAAAAATATAAAGTACTATTTGGATAAAGATTTGAGGACCTAAACATTGTTTGATATGAATATCATTATGTTGGTATACGTTTATGTCGCACCAGTGATGCCAAAAAAGCAACTGATTAATCCAAACTCTGATTTCTTGTTTAATCAGATGCCTCACTTGTGCCTACATCTTTATTACAAGAAAGAATAGCACTCAGTTCCTGATTAAAAACAGAAAGCAAATACCCTTCACCCTGTTAGTACATTTGAACAGCTAATACCTACAAATAACTTGAATCAGCGTTGTGCAGTGATATGAGAATAATTTGCGGTGAGATGCAGATATGTAAGGTGAAATCAGAGTTTTATGGAAAATTACTTTTTGTTGGTTTGATTAATTGACTGATTGGTTGATTAGTTGGTTGATTGATTGACTTGTGGATTGATTGATGGATGGATAGATAGATAGATAGATAGATAGATAGATAGATAGATAGATAGATAGATAGATAGATAGATAGATAGATAGATAGATAGATAGATAGATAGATAGATTGATTGATTGATTGATTGATTGATTGATTGATTGATTGATTGATTGATTGATTGATTGATTGATTGGTTGGTTGGTTGGTTGATTGATTGATTGATTGGTTGATTGGTTGATTTTGCATCTCAGCCTCTTAGTTATTTATTTTCCATGTCAGACCCAAATTATAATGCAGGTCATAATTTCCCTCCTCTAGACAAGACCCTGTGGATGACTGTCATGTCAGAAAGGAAGGCAGAGAAGTATTTGCTGAATTTGTCAGAGTGCAGGATGGCTGAAAAATGTACACTGTAAGCGTGTTGCCACAAGCCAGGTGTCATGCTGTACCAGCCTGGCAAGGCAATGCCATCATAGTTGTTTTCACTGATAAGCTGTGGTTTTCTATTGTGACAGACACAAATTTATAGGCGGAGGCAAGGCTCTGCCCAGCAGTAAGTGGACACCTGTTACACTGAAAGCTCCGTGCAGAAAGAAGTGGACACCTGTTACAGAGGCAGGATTGAGAATGTACAATGGGCTGTGAGTCACCAATGGCATTTCTCAACTTCCAGAGTGGTGAGTCTACCCAGAGGAAAATATTAGTTCTTAAAACAGTCTTATGTGTGTGTTTGCCAGGAAATAATGTAGGTCTTAATGCCCTCTGATCTGTTTCTCCTAAAATCCCCTTAGGAGCAAAAAAAACAATATAAGACTTTTAAGTTCTTCAGTTGCACTTATATTGGACTCACATCAGGCCTTACTGGACACTGTTTCTTAATAGTTTAATTTGAGAAGTATAACACAAAGGCCATGTCTTATTGTGTTTTGAGTTGTTTCTCCTAAAACCCCTGCAATGGAAAAAGATCAAAAATCTTTAAAGATAAAGATCAGTCTTTTTTCTGAAAGACAAAGTAAATACCATTTCTAGGAGCAAAACTTTCCTCTGGGTGTCAATGACAAAAGAAGTGGCTTAGTTATTTCCCCAAAGCAATGTAAAGGGACATTTATGATGAATTGCAGGATGGAACACATTTTAAATGCTGGTATCTTAGATTATGAAAATGACATAGCGTACAAAATATATTTATTTTAACTGGTATACGAGAGGTCAACACAGTCTCTAAGATTTTGCTACCTATATAGGTAGTTGGTGTTGGTGACACTGATAATGTCATGGACTGTATGTGGCACTGTATAACAATTACAAACAATTCCTATGCTTCCATTTAAAATAAACTTATCTGGGTGAATACCCATTTCTGGTATCTCTACCTACAAAGTTACTAATCACAACACAGACTGCTTTGACATGCTGTGGAGATTAAGATGGTTTATCAACTACTTTACTAGTGAATTCCAATCTCTAAGAAGGGAATGGTTTGTGCCAGTGGATGACAGGGTGGTAACTCTCAATCTCAATTCAATTAAGTTCAGTTCAGTCAAGACTAACCTCCCATCAGCCTCTAGCTCTCAACAAACAAAACTGAGTGTCAAGGTCTCAGACAGGGTAAAGAGTTTCGCCAGTTATGCTACAAATTTCATAGACATGGTAGATAACACCACGGGCTACAATACAATCTTCAAAGCCTACACAGAACAACACAGGGGAAGGGTCTTTCTCTGTGCCATTATGGGTGTAGCCATACCCTGTTGTGGGCAGAATTCACACATATCCTTGGCTAACTTCAACTTCTTCTCAGGGCTTTGGCTTTTCCAGGACACGTAACGCCACAAACTGAATGCCTAGATGCAGCACTGTGCATGAAATGGACTCACAAAAAGAAAACACTGACAATCACATGAAATCAAATTGCCTTAAACAGATAAACTCACTTTCCGGGCTTGTCAGGACACAGAGGCTGTCAAGGTTAAGTCTAGTTACCTCAAACCTGAATGGAGAGGGTCAGTGAAGAGAAGGATGCAAGAAATAAACCAGCTTAGAAAGAAATAAAACAGAAATAAAGCTTTTTGTGCCACATGCATTTTTGCATACATGCAACATATGAACAAGGTGGATTTGGTCAATCAAATGGTTGGCCATTATCAATTCCAGCATTGCTCAAAGATATATTGAAATGTTGCACCACTGCACGATGTTTTGTAGGAAAAAGATCCACATCCAAATAGAAATGGGGCTGCAAGGAGTCATTGGTGGGCTTGGCACAGGAGTGTCTTACCCCAGTGACAGCAAGGAAAGCTCCTATAACAACAGCAAGTTACCAGAGGGAGCCATCTGTTGGAAACTTTCTCTCTCTCACAGAGGGGCCTGCGAGGAGAGTGCACCAAGTGTGACTGTCACTGCAGACAGCAATGACAGTGCTGTTAGAGTATTTTTAAAGGAGTGCTTTAAGATGGTGCCTACCTCCAGATTAAAATCAACAATCAACAACAACAAGATCTATCTATCTATCTATCTATCTATCTATCTATCTATCTATCTATCTATCTATCTATCTATCTATCTATCTATCTATCTATCTATCTATCTATCTATCTATCTATCTATCTATCTATCTATCTATCTATCTGTCTATCTGTATATCTGTCTGTCTGTCTGTCTGTCTGTCTGTCTGTCTGTCTGTCTGTCTACCATGTCATTAACCTGGTTCATGTTAAATTCATATTAATAACATCAACATTTAGGTTAGCTATTCATTTTAATATGAAGGCTAAAAGGTAGTATGGTAGCTTAGGTAATATTAAATCCAGCTGAAAACAATCTGGAAATAAGGACATAAGAATATGTCCATATAAAAGGCTTTAGGTAAAGGAGAATTACATATTATATGTGACAATAATACTGTTATATTATATAAAACAACAGAAACCCATAGATATATGAGGAAAATGATCCAATGGGATGAGATCTTCGTGAAAGCCTCACGGAGCAGAAACTCGAAGAGAAATAGGACAGAGAAGGAAGAAGAATAAGAACCATCATGGAAAGACAAAACGATATGTACCATTAGCAGATGCAGGAAGTGCCAGATATTAAAAAACATCCTAACAGTGACTCACCAGATCTGGATTAAAAGACAGCACAGAAGCTCTGATCACAGCAGCACAAGAACAGACCCAGAGTACAAGGTCAATAGCAGCTGAGGTCTACCACACTAGGACAGACCTGAGGTGCAGGCTGTGTAAAAATGTTCCCTGGACACTCCAGCACATAGCAGCAGGGGGAAAAGATCCTGGCAGGCAGAATGTATACAGAGTGCCATAACCAAGTGGCTGGAATCATGTGCAGGAACATCTGTGCGAAGTGAGGTCAACATGAAATATGGATGAGAATGATCAAGCCAATATCCTGCGGGACTTTAAGACACAAACAGATGATTTGGTAAGCCCTAACCAACCAGACGTAGTTGAGATACACAGGTAAGGGTAGAAGGCTGTGGTGATAATTGAGAGGCTTGAGAAGTACCAAGGGCTCATAGAACAACTGGAAGAGATGTGGAACATGCAGGCAAGGTGTAGGCACTTGGGGCTGCCACCCCCAGCAGGTTCAAGGAACCACATCTGCGATATCGATTCAGAAGAGCGCAGTCCTAGAAAGAGCTAACATTCTGTGCTGGATCACTAAGCTCCTAGGCCTCTGGAAGGGGACCTGGGCTGGAAGAAGAATACCTGACCACCATATATATATATATATATATATGCTCAAAAAAGATTAAAGACATAATAAATGAGATTATTTTTTTTATGTAATAATTTAGTAAATAAATTATGTTTAAAGATCATTTTACATATAAAAGGAAATAACATGACACATGAGAAATGACAGTTTTGAATTAAATCATGAATGTGATAAGAAAATTATTAAATGAAAGGAATAAAAGACATGCATGTCTCTACATAAAAGTGGTGTTTCCTGTTCAACTCCTATATTATTGACTGGGATTGATTGCTGCTGCAGTCATGGAAACAGTAGTAGAGAAAGTAGAGGCAACTACGGTTGTCTTCTCTCCACATGCTGCTCTGGTTAGCTGTCAGCCAAAGTCAGAGGTCACACACTGGATTGCCACATATGTATTCTACACACCCAGATGCATGTACAAGTGCACACACACACACACATACCCATGCACAATGCACACGCACATGCACACACACACGCACGCACACACACACACACACACACACACACACACACACACATACCCATGCACAATGCACACGCGCATGCACACACACACGCACGCACGCACACACACACACACACACACACACACACACATACCCATGCACAATGCACACGCGCATGCACACACACACACACATGCACGCACACACACGCACGCACACACACACGCACACACACACACACACACACACACACACACACACACACACACATAGTGCACCACACAGTGCCACGTACCCTTCATATATTCTGACAGGGTTATGACCGACAGGATTTATAGACTCCTAACATTCTGCAAAGACATCGTGTAATTTCATCAGAATTATCTTATTTCGCACACAATTAAATGCTTCACCAATAAGGCCGTTGGCATTGTATACATTACCCATTTGGAGACAGCTGTGCCCATTTCTCAGGCTCTCCCAGTCACAGCCCAAACTCGTGAATGTAATGGAACGTAATGGAGTGTACAGTCATGAGACCCCATGCTTGGACTGCAGCTAAAACCCCAGTGGGAGCAGCTGCTAATTCGGCTTAATTCCATGGATGCCCCCACTCTCCCAAGCGAGCTCTCAGAATTGATTCAATTATGCCAGAGTTATGACTGCACCCTGAACCCACCCCACCCCACCCCCCACCTTGCAGCCCACCCTACATCCGACTGGAATCAGGCCCATGTTTCCAAGCATTTAATGGCATGATAGATGGCAACTTATCTCAGGGAAGAAACTTGGATACTGTCAAATCCACTAGTTAAGGATGCTCAGGAAAATTGATATTTTACATGCCACAGAAAATCAAACAACGACCATGGTAATCTTGTTAACTGACATGGAGACACAAAAAATGTCACTGCAATGAGATATGTTATTAATGACATGCACATTTCTAGAGCTAATTTTCCACACAGTACTTACTTTCAATAGAGATGTACAAGGCTTTAATTCCACTTGGAGTCAATCTCATGGGAAAACGTTCAAAATGAAATATAAGCATAAAATATAGCTAACTCTTTGAACAATGGTATCAAACCAAACCAAACACCCTGTGGATCAGCCTGCCTACCCCTGCAAAGGGGCTCAAGAGATTAAAGTACAAAATCCAGGAGACCTTGACAAGGCCTTTAATTTGAGTTTCAAGATAGTCTCTTGCAAAAATTCCCTCCTAGAGCATAAATAATTATTACAGATTCAGGCAGAAACTTCAGGCACAAGAACATGTAACAGAGTGTCAGGGCTTTTGGTTTGAAACAGACCTCTTAGGACCATGGCCTGGTTTTCTATGCATCAGTATAAAGTTATACCTTACCTGTACCTTAACATTTGGGGAGGTTTTGCAAAGTGTTCTTTAGTAAGTAGTATGTGCAGTAAGGAAAACTTTAATAAAGTTGGTCCAGGCCAAGTGTACGTATACCTTCACATTTTATTTTCTTGTTTTTCAGGTAAAGCAAACATATTTAAAGCATGAAATGTATGGCATTCCTTACAAAATTTGGTATGTATATATGTAAGTATTTATTTATTATATAGTAAGCCCACCATGTAATGGCACACGTATATTTATTCCATAACGCAGTCATTGTGTGCATTCAAGGACAGGGGCTAGAATTTTATTTATCCACTCTGCGAAGTCTGTTATTACCGATCTTAGAGTGGTTCAGACTAAGCTTATGAAAACATCTCTTAGCAAAGGTATGTCTGGACTAACGGGCCTCTATGAAACACATGGGGCTCTATTTTTACGATCATATGCGCATTGTCTAAAGTCTGTTGCGCAAGTTGCTTTGGGGGCGTTCCCGAGACAATATGCTATTTTGACGACGGGAAAAGTGACCTGCCTGGCGCAATGTTCCAAAAGGGTTGGTCCTAAGTTACCCAATTAATCATAGGTGTGTTCGGGGCATAACATGCAATAAACCAATCAGAGTTTATACTCTCATTCCCTTTAAAAGCCAGCCTCGCTTTGTCCATGGCCTGTTGCTATTACGATGGCGTGTTTCCCATCAGGAGCGTTTTTCTTTGAAGACCAACAGACTAGGGTTTTGTTGGTCAGTGGCAGATTTAATTTTTGCGCCAGACCACACCTTTTCTTATTGCTGACACCCATGACGGCGCAGTGTCATCTGCTATCTGGACAACACGATTTTTTGCCCGGCGCAGAATAGTAATGACACCATGCGCATGTCGCCAATGCACAGTGCGCCGCAGCATGATAGGGCCCCTAGCTTTATGTATAACAGTGAATGGTGAATAGCATAAATGATGTAATGTTAGGAAGGCAAATGTGCCTTAGGCATTGAGTCTTTGGCATAGCATAACACATATGGTACGCCTGAAGATAATTCAAAACCCAGCAAAGACGAGGCTGCTTTCCCTCCCTATAACCTGCCCTCAACTTCAGAATAGGACTATTTCATTTTAGTGATGTAGTTCTGAATTTTTAACCTTCATGTTTAACAAACTATGGCCATCTTTCCCACCTACTACCTTTAAGATCACAGACTATGTAGCCCCATGTCTTGTTGCCAGCTATGTATAACTTCTACAGTTTTTAATGTTTAAAATAACAACTTTCACCCTCAGATAACAAAAGGAGGGCTGAAGTGTACACAACCTTAGCCACATTTTCAGCTACATATTTTTTTCAAAATGCTACACACGGTAATTTGCAAAACACAAAGCACATTTTCTTACAGAACACAGAAATCTAACATTGCATCACTTGTCATTTCAAAACACTATGTTAAAAACACTAGATTCATTAATTAATGTTTAAACACAAACATCAAGTGCCAAAACACTTGAGGCTAAAATACAAAACAGGCTTAAACACTGTAAAGTAGAAAACAGTGTTGTAGCAAGAGGAAGAGAAAGAGGGACAGTTAAGATGAGGTTGAGCTTAAAAAGGAAGAGGGGTAACAAAAGGAAGAGGTAAATACCGTCACTGCAAGGTACAATGGGAGGGGAGCATGGACAGAGATAACAAGGACTAAATTGAACACATGCAAATGACATTGGTTGCCTACCTTGAAAACCCTATGTTGAGACATGCCACAAAATTGGAAAGAGATGATGCTTACAGTAGCTTGTTGTCTACTAGCTGTTTTGACAAAATGGGCCCATTTTTGACAGTTTTTGGCAATTGTTTAAGTTCAATTAAAAAACACTGGGCCCCTTTTGTCAAAACACAACCATATACCCAAGAAACAGAACACCCCAGATAGATTGCAAAATGACATTCTTCTTTCATATACATATCTATTCACTATACATTTATTTATAAAAATGCTATTTTGTTACCAAATCAAACACACATGATTCATATGATCTGGTTATGTGTGAATAAGTTCAGTCTGTTTTTTTTTTAAATAATAGATAATAAATGAGATGAATACTAACTAATGAACTATCATTGAGTATTTCAACTAATGAAATACTTGCAATGCAACATCAGTCAATATGCTCAAGTGTTTGCCTGTTGCATGCTTGCATATTGAAAACTGAAACGATCATTTGTACAAAGAACCATGTACACAGTAAACATGAAACCCAGTAAAATATTGTTGGAGACAAAAGCTACTGTAAGCATCATCTCTTTCTGTTTTGGTGGCATGTCTGAGTCTTAGTCTGAATCAACTAATGTCACTCGCATGTGATAAATTTAGTCCTAATCTTTTTTGTTCATTATTTGATTCTCATGTGTCTAGTCCTTTTTAACCCAACAGCTAAAAATCCACTACAGTGCTGCTCCTAATGCTGTCAACCTGCATAAAATATGGCCTGGTCATCTCTGTGTTTTTTTTTCCTTTTTATTTCAGTTTATAGAGCTCTTGTATCACAGAAGTCTTCTAATTGACTTTCTGGGTTGTTGTTCCACTCTGTGGTGGAAATCGCTCTCCAGGCTTATTTTCTGCAGGGCGCGTAAGTGCCAGGTACACCCCCTCCCAGCAGACGCCTAATTACAAAAACACAGGCAATTACTGCCACTGTCGGCTCTTGCCCTCTTGCTGTTAACCCATTAAAGTCATCATGCTCTCGTTTATCACTCGGTCTTACCTTGCATCTCTGTCAAAACGTGTAAGGAACTTACTGTATATTACTTCACAGGTTGTTGATAAGTTGTAATGATACAGAATTGCTCAGGTCTAATCAGAAGCTCTTAGATTCCTTATGCTTTCAATGTGATTAATCTTTGAGGTCGCAGAATTGCTAATTTAGCAGTCTATTGTCCAAGACTTGTCCTTGGAGACATTGTGTTTCTGTGAAAACAGCAGAAGAAACTCTAATATGGCCTTTTTGCACTTCACAAACTAAATCTCCAGAGTGTTGTCTTTTGTGTGGTCATTAACCCCAAAGCTCTGGAATTGCTGCATGGGTAGAATTAGCCTAGTTGTCCTGGTTGCCACATTCTCACACTTTTAATACACTGCAGCCGGTGTGACCGGATGTTGGCTATGGATAACCCCACAAATACAGTTAAGGTCTGTTTTCATTTTGCAGTTTTGAAAACAAATTCTGATTTACTCTGGTATTTTCAGTAGTGGACCAAAATGAATGTTGGCTATGGATGACCCCACAAATACAGTTAGGGTCTGTTTTCATTTTGCAGTTTTGAAAACAAATTCTGATTTACTCTGGTATTTTTAATAGTGGACCAAAATGAATTATGCTAGTTTTTTTTTGTCAATTTATGTGCCATTGTCCCCACAAACAACGTCGCCTTACCTTTCCAGTATTATCTGATTAAAAAGAGTGGCTCACCCAATCTCTTTGTTTTGCTTGCATCTTAATCTCTAGTTTTTAGTTATTGGGGTTACTTGAAATGGTCATAGATGTTGTCATAATGTTTCCCATTAAATGTCTTGGTGAGCAAAATCACAATAATGTATAATCTGGGTTGCTTTTGATGTAAGAAATCATATTTTAATAAGAAGCTTTACATATCTCTCGAAAAAGGGGAAATAATTCAGAAACAGGTAAAGTGATCTGTTTAACACTCTTACCCTCTCACACAAGCTCTAAAGAGAACATGTTCCCAAATGGCCAAGGTCACACTGTTGGCACTATGAACCCAGTTCAGTTTTATATCTGTCACGGTGTCGTTTTGTGCTTGGGTTTTTTTTCGCTTAGTTACTTGTGTCTACCACCTGTTCGTCATTTTGGTTTGTTTTCCTTGTTCATCACTCCTCTTCCGCGTTTACTCCCTACACCTGCACTCCCTCGTTAGCTCCTCTTGTTATTATCTCCCTCACCTGCCTCCCTCGACTCATGATCGCTGATCATTCGCCTCACCGGCACTTCCTTGTTTGTGACCGTCACGTAATCATTCAATCAGTCTCCTCACCTGCACTCCTCGTTTCACGCTCGTTTAGTTTCCCGGGGTTTTCACTATTTAGACTCACCTCTCTCACTCTCTCATTGTCAGTCCGTCTGCGAACCACGGTGAATTCCTTCGGCAAGCTTTACGACTCCTGGCTCTCCTGCGTCTGTCTGGTTTTACCTCCCTCTGTTTGTTCGTATCCTGTCTGCTCCTGTTGTTCCCCCGTCTGTCTTTTATCATCTCCAGTCCTCCGGTGCCGACGTCTGCCTGTCCCCCGACTCTGCTCGACTCTCCTGCCCTGGCTTCGACCCCGGTCTGCCCCTGGCTCTCCCTGGCTCCACCTGTCTCCGACCCTGCTCTGCGTTCCTGCCCCTGGTTCCGACCACCGCCTGCCTCCGACCCAGCCCTACATTCCAGCCCTGGTATCCGACTCCTGCCAGCCCTCGACTCTGATCCACGCTCCTGCCCCGGCCCTGACCTCCGCCTGTCCTCGACGCCTCTCCTCTCTCCTGCCCCTGGTACCGACCACAGCCCGTCCATGACTCTGCCCACCTCACCTGGACCCGGACACAGGGTTTTCCCTGCCCGTTGCCCTGTGTGCTCCGGCGAACGAATCGCCAGTGACTCATCTGTCCAACCGGGCTTCTGACTTTGTCCCAATTCCCCAACCCTTAAATAAAGTCTTTTTGAGGTTACGCTATTGGGTCTGTCCTTCTGTCAGTCTGGTACCCGTGACAATATCATTACTAAGCAGTCACTTTGGGGGACTTTTTACAAACAATAATGTGCTAGTATCTTTATTATGGTGCCCTAATAGTATGACACTTTTAAATATAATTCTAATGTAAAAGCTGTTTAAATTAATAATCACAAGACACTGCATAATGAGTTCTGTAGTTATCCACTAGGAATGTGTTATTTAACACATCCCTGGTTAAAGATTATTGCACTCACTGTGTTAAACCTTGACACCATTGAAATTTAATTTTGTGTGGCTCTCCAGCTACATGTCACGTGCTTAATTAATTCAACACATCTGTGTGGTTTATTTAGACAAATCTATAGCCCTGTCACCCAAACCTCAGTGCGCGCCAGACAAGTAAGCTCTGAAGGTTGATATCCACTCTTAATGAAACACTGCTTTGGCTTATTTACACTGGGAAAGCACACTTGCTATATGGTCACGGTCTTACTTTAAAGGTGGTCACCAAGTCATGGCTGGAGAAGTTAGGAACCCTAAATAAGGGCACCAGTGGGTTACCAGTGCTTAACAGCTTCCATTCAGAGGGACTGGAGCAGTACTCTGTGCATCTGAAGTGCAAGTCAGCATTTTTCAAAGCGCACGGAAATTTCTGCTGGTCTGCAACACTGAGTTTAATGTATAAGACACATTGCAATGGTATGCATTTTAGACTGAGTTTCAAAAACACAATAACAAAACAAATAAGTAAAATTCGAGTTGAAAAGGTATCTTTATTGTATAACTTGTTTAGACAGACTGGTAGCTGACGTCTTTTTAAAAAAAAATTGTGCAGGAGAAACAAACCAAGGTATTGGCAGCCTATAATTGAATAATGCATTGAATATTTTTTAAGACAACAGAATGTGTGAAAATGTGTTAGATGTTACATTAGTCCTATCAGTGCGTGACCAGCCACATTACCACTGTTAGTGTTCATTCTCTGTAGTTTGCCTAAAATATAACAGTATTAAACCAAACACCAAAAGTGTTATATTCATCCATGCACAAAATGTTGTCCTATTTTGCTTGCTACTCTGGTAATTCTTACCTAAGTATCCACACGTTTAAGCAAAGATAGTCAACCTCAGAGCAGTTGTGCTGCTATGGAAACGGTAATAAACAAGCTCATATGGGTCATAGCTTGAACAAAAGTCAACTTCAGAGCTACAGAGAGTGTCTGCATTCTACCATAATAACATTCAGTAAACCCATGCCTATATCCCTCAGCTCCAAAGTAGGAAATAGCATTTATTAAAATCTCAAAGCAGAAACTGCCTGTGTCAGTGTGCAGTGTGTTGTCAGCGAAGGTGACAGTATGACTGTCCCTAGATGCTAATTTCTGCATAAATGAATGATTTTATCTGTGGAGACTGAAAAAAGTAAACAAGATGAAGTCTTTAAGAAAGCCAGAGATATGAGATTTATCCAAACACAATAAAATCTCTGTCTGATAATGGACTGAATCTTTGTTCACTACATGTTATTCAATCTCATACATCATGTCACACATACTTAACCTACACAAGCAGGGCCACTGTTACCGACTGCAGTTATACAGTATATAATTATATGGATAGCACCTAGCCTATGGTAGCTTTTACCATGTCTGTAAAATAATCAGGAACTCTCAGCTAGGCAGAGAGAAGAACTGTGTGGTTTCTTGGGGGTATTCTGGAGCCTCCATCATTGCATATTCTGTAATTGTCATGGCACTGCCTCCAATAACTGTTATAGCAATCCATATATGCCGGTAATAAGCTGCCATATTATCAACATTATGAGACTTGTGCATGGCAGTAAAAGTTGAGGGTAAATCATTTTAACTGCAGACATGTGGTACTGTACGTGTAACAGATATCTGGGTTATGACTCTTGATATCATTTAATGCAAGGCATGTATCATATCCCTGAACATGAAATACACAATTATCCCTGTTACCACACATTAACCTACGTGTCTACAAATGGAACATGGAGTATTCAGTCTATTTACTAACCACTCACTTTATCACAAGTAACTGCAACTTTGTCATCTGGCAGTGGGATAGTAGGATTGTTGCTGTCATGTCTATCATGCCTTCATGCCTACTTCTTTGTATTGATGGCACAGAAAAAATATGGACTACTGACTAATCAACTGATTGTATTATGTGTGTATATATAGTATATATTACATTTACATTTATTTTGCATAGATAACTGAATGCTATGTGCCTATGTTCTGTCACCAAGTCACAATTGCCTTGGGCTCTCATCATTAGTAATAAAGTCATTATTACTTAAATAAAGAAAGAGATATGAAACCATTCCTGTGGTTATCCCTACCAGTGGTAAATTGCTTAGTCATTGTATCACACTGAGGCTCTTTATTATTTTCTTTGTCCTAGAGCTTCTGTGGGCTGCTTCTGATGAATGCATCTGTGTGCATTGCCGCTTGTGGTTAATGCCCTCAAGACTGCACCAAGCACACCCTCATTTTTTAACAATGCCTTTCCCTCTGGGACGCTGCAGTAGTCAGTCTCTTACCTCACGCTCATTCTCTCTGTGTCTCTCTCCCTGCCTGCCTCTTGGGGAGAGGAGGACTAGTTCTCGGGAGCCCTTGAAAGATTAAAAAGGGGAGCTTGTTATCTGCAGCAGTGAGCGGCTCCCATGTCGGACAAGCGGCAGAGAGCTGGGTGAGATAATTCGGCGCGCTCTCCCATGTCACGCTGAATGAAGTTCAGCCAAGAGATCAGGGCCCCTGGGTCTCTGCTCAATTTGCCACCGCTGGAGCTAGCCAAGCTTCACACCAGCAGAACCATGCACCTGGAGCATCCTCTGCACAAGGCTATGCTAATGCACCCACTTTCTTTTTCCCGCCTTTAGCTTTTCTCTCTTCTCTGAACATGCCAGGATCATACGGGAAGCAAACAAAAGGAAATCATAAATGATATGTTTTCTGTTTGCACATGCTACTGTAGACTTACCCCCCAGCCATAATGGGATGTAATCGAAGAATGTTGCCATGGCATGTAAAGGCACCTGCCGTTTGTGTACATTATGTTATGCTAATTCATTTTCCCTTATTGCCTAATTTAAATTTGAACTTTAATTTGCAAATACAATGTTACTCCCAAAACATGCTGGGCTGCGTTAAAACAGCTCTGCTTTGTGTAACATTCACAGACAAAAAAAAACACTCCCTGCAGTGAATTCAGACTACAAGGAACAGTGCATTTGCATGTTTCGGGAGAGGTGGCACACACCTTTGTGTTTCTCGCTGGACTGCTGCCAACATAAAACCTTCCACCACAAAATGAAATCAATAAATGCAAA
>CM050221.1:21257500-21295000 GCA_027475355.1 Coilia nasus
ACTCTGACACATACACACACACACGCGCGCGCGCGCGCGCGCACACACACACACAAACATGTGGACACGCACACACACACATCACATACTCGGACACTTGCCCACCCATACACATACACACACACATTTTATCAAGAAAAATACAGTGAAAAGAGAAAGGGAAAAATACTTTAAGGGGTGTCATATATTTACTAGAACAAAAATCACCAGGAGTTCAGCAAAAGGGTACAGAGTATACACTCCTCATTTATTTATAATCAAACTGGATTAAAACACGTGGATTACATGACAGCTCCCGCGCGGCCCTGGGTGCTCTTTCACGTGTGGCGGCTCCACTGTCATCTGGCTGCCGTGGTAATGGGGATTATGGGCCGAGGTCCCTGTTGTCGGCAGAGATGGACACCCTGACACCGGCAGGCGAGGGGCTCACATTGCACGTCCCAGCGATGACGGGTTATGGAACTCAGCTTGACCTCCCTTTCTCTGCTCCAGCAGCTTGGCCCAGCGAAGATTAATTAATTAAATCCCTCAAGAGGTGATATTTAAAGGATCCACAGAAAGCAGAAGTAGTTGTGTCAGCAGAGAGCGGGCAGGAACAGAAGAAGAAAAAATGGAGTGGAGAGGAGATGGAAATTATGCCTCTTTCCTCTTCGTGCAACATTACTGTTATTTGTGTTATGTGTTTGCTACGTAATTCCGGCTAAAATATTTTGTTTATCTGTTTGATGTGTAATGTGTTTGTTGCCCCATTTAGGCATTTCCTTTACTGGAATAATGGGATTGTGTAGTTAGTTTATTGTATTCTCTAGCACATATGACCTTGATCATCTGTGTCACTTTGTTCTCTATTCTATTCAGTTCATTTCAGTATGCTTTTTTGCCATGATTAATATGGCATATGCAGCCATACAAAGCATAACAGTATACAATACACTCTCTCTCTCTCTCTCTCTCTCTCTCTCTCTCTCTCTCTCTCTCTCTCTCTCTCTCTCTCTCTCTCTCTCTCTCTCTCTCTCTCTCTCTCTCTCTCTCTCTCTATCTTTTGCGCACTCTCTCTCTCCCTCTCCCTCTTTCTTTCTCTCTCTCACACACAATACCTCTTCCCAAGAAACCTCAATTTGCTGTCTTGAGATAGTATCTCCCACTTCCTAGCCACTGCTGTTTTATAACTGTACAGTATCATAATAAAAACATGCACTGAATTTCTCTCTGTTTATTTTCCCTTTACTGTACCAAGTCATCCTTCACAACCTCCCCTCCTCTGCTCTTCTTTCTCCCCTGGCTTTTTCACTTATATCTACCTTCATCTCTTACTTTCTTTTCCTCCTCCTACCCATTTCATTCCTTCTCCCTCGCCCCTGCTCTGCCTCCCTTCCTTCTTCTCTCTCTGGTTTCTCCGTTCAAAGGCAGATCAGCCTCAGAGTGTCTGAATCTATCCCATCAGCACTTCACCGCCCGTCACATTCAATGCAGAACTGACGCATTTCTGCAAATAGGCAGCCTAAGCCATCTTGCAAGTTCCCTGCAGTATCTGTTGCCTCCCTCTCTCTCTCTCTCTCTTCCTCTCTCACTCTCTCTCTCTCCCCCTTTCTTCCACCCTTGCCTTGACATTGACCTTCGTATCTGTAAAATGCTGTATTATGATCCCATGTGTCTCAGGCCTCGTGTCCACCTCCACCACATACATGCCCACCCCCCATTTCGATTTTTTTTTAAGTGTCTGCTGGCTGCAGATTCCAGTGAGAATAAATTTACGGATTACTCTTTTCCACTTCAGTTGCAGTATTTGCAGTGCAGCGGCCTGGCAGACGCCCACACCGATATGCCAGGGGCCTGGGGGGATGGGTTAGGATGGGATGGGGGGGACTCTGTGCCTCTGCAGGCTCTTTGCCCTGAGCTCAACCCAAGTGCAGTGTGTGCCAATCTCCAGTTGTACTTTGGAATGCCTTGCGTTCAAAGAAGGGGGAATCATAGTGAATAGAATGAGAAATACCAGCCAAAAGACAGAGAGAGGAAGTGGGGATGGAGCCAAGAAAGTCAAAGCGAATTCTGAACAAACGGCGTGTAACAAAAAGGGAGAGGAGCAGATTGATAATGGCTAAACGTTTGGGCAAACCAGAATGAGACAAAAGAGAAGAAGATCAGGACGGTGGAAGGGAGAGGCTCATAAATACACAGACAGTTAGATGAGAAAAGGTACAAATCAGCCCATTCGTGTTTGGATTGGACCCTTTTCTCCTTTCCGCATTGCTGAGCAGCAGCGGCAGAGCCAGGCTATTGTGTCGTCTCCAGCAGTCTGTCAGTGCACATTACCATGGAGAGCAGATCATAACCTTGCCTTTTAATGATGATTATGAATGATTAATACACATGTGCCATGTACAGAGGGGAGCGCAAAGGAGGAGAGAGGGTGAGACACAAAAAAGGACGACGAAGTGAAAGAGAGAGGGATCCTACAGAGAAGGAATGCACTAATAATGAACATGTTGTCTGTTCACACATTAAACATCTGCAGAGGGGAGAGAGAGAGAGAGGGAAAGAGAGACAGAGAGTAAGTGAGAAGGAGAGAGAGGGAGAGACAGAAAGAGAGAGAGAGGGAGGGAGAGACAGAAAGAGAGAGAGAGGGAGGGAGAGACAGAAAGAGAGAGAAACAGAGGGGGGTTGCCTATGTTTTTCTCTGGATGTCTATGTGTTGGACGGTGTGTGTATGTGTGTGTGTATGCATGTGTGTATGTGTGCGAGTGTGTGCGTGTTTGGTGGTTGTGCTGTTTGTGTACTGTGGTGTCTGCGCACGCAGTTCTAATTTCTGTATAATAATTGTGATTGGGACATGAGATGAGAGGCATTGAAACAGCTGTTGTGCTTTGTCTTGTCTAACAGTTGTCCTGGATTATGATACATATGGGCAGTGGTAGAATCTCTCACCGTGCGTAAAAAGTAATTAGTCCCATAGGGTTTGCTCATTCTGGTGACCGCAGGGCCTCAGATAATTTACACATAAAAAGGTTGAGTACCTCTTGCTCATCATAAAGAAGACTGCATTGTGTGTTGTCAGCTTGTAAGACTGCCAGCAGATCATCTGTCTTGCAATGCTACACTGTCAGAATGCTGAGGGACTGATGCTACTGACACAACTGAATGTTACGGGAAAATGTTAGGTTCACAGTCTTGTTCAAAATCATTGCTGAATCCTGGATAACAAGTTTCAAAAGCACTGAATTTTGCTTTTGTCTTTATAAATGCTACCTACACCAAGTTACACTGTAAAATAGCAGTGTAAGTACTGGACTTGGTTAAAAACTTAATAGGTAAGCTAGATTTTAGAGTAAGTAATGTTTCAGCATTGCTTTACATAAAATTGACTGCAATGGTAACAAATTTATGATATTCCTTGTGGGATCTTTTAGCAGCAAAACCAAAGATTCAGGAATACAAAAAAAGGTGTATCTCCTCATTAATCCTCTGTGGTAAAGCTTCAGATAAGCAGAAAAACTGGAGACCAGCCAATAACAGTCCACCTTTACTGAAAGCACATTTTATTCTGCAAAACTAGCTTAATTTCTGTAAATAGAATTCCCGGTGTATGTAATTCAGAGAGTTGTGCGTTTGCTGGCTGACTACCATTTCCTGTAACTTATTTAAAGGCCTGGAAAAGGCTATCAGTCCTACTAAAACTTATAATTTTAGTTCAAACTCTGATTTTTAGAGTGGCTGAGCTGAGTCACCTCTCTATCATTCACTACATTTAAGACCGGAACATGTTTCAGGCTGAGGTTTTGCTGTTAGGGCTCCATACAAGACACCACTCTCAGGCTGGTACATCACTGTATCTGTGTGACTCAGAAAAGGCTCTGCCTAGTTGGCAGGCACTGAATCACCTCTGTAGCGTGTTTGTCAAAGGCCTAGTTGGCAGCCTTAATGTTCCATCCCATTTACATCCTAACGGGTCTAATTAGTAGGAATGTCTAAAAATATATACTATGACACTTTAAACTGACACCAAGCTTAAAAATTTGAAAGGTCAAAGTAAACCCAGCTTAATGCACCACTTTAAGGTATTTAGTGTAATGCACCACTTTAAGGTATTTAGTGTAATGCCAGCAGTGTGACTCATAACAAGTCAAGCTCACTACTAGTGAACATTGCCACTGATGGAGACAACCTGAAACACAGCATGCAGGGAAGACTAATTATGTTTTGTTGCTGTGATATTCTAGGCTTTTTTTTCTAGTTTAAACTCTATGTACTGTACATGTCCTATCTTTGTCCTATCTTTAGAGTTGTACTGAGTGGCACGTCAAAGTAGCAATGAATGTCGCAGCGATAAAGTGCAATTGCAAGCCTTAGTTCCAGTCCCAGTATTCCCAGTCTTATTTATTTCATTTTATTTCAGATTTTGTGTTCAGCACACAACTTGTGTTTCTATGATAAATGTTTTATGTTTTTGAACCATTTAGCAAACATTGTTTTAATATGACAATTCGATAATAGAAACTGTAGCAGCAATAATGGCTTGTGGTAGAATAACTCAGTGTTCACTGTCCTGCTCACAGAAGTTTCTTTCCTAGTGGAGAATTAGTCTGGTAAATTGTGTTTTGTACAGAGGGTCTGGCTGTGCTTTCATTGACGTGGTTTTCCCAGGCAGAACAATTTCTTCCTGGAGGTGTAGACTCTGCTGAAGCTTATAACAACTGGATCTGCCTTTAACCCAATCACTAACTTTGGGTCGTGACACATGCAATTAGCCTGGCTATAAGCCTGCCTACGGACTACAATTCAAATGTAGCACACAAAGTCAACGTCGTCACTCACAAACACTCTTCACTGATTGGTCAGGCAAGATTGTGCCTCAGACAACCAATGTCAATGGCAGCACAGCCAGACCCGCTGTACGAAATGCAGTGTAGTACGAGGCACTGGTTTACCAGACTAGTGAAATATCCCTGTTGTGACTGAAATGGAGCTATCATTTGATAGCCTGCCCCTTGGTGACTGGCACTTAAGCAGGTCCTGTTTTGAGTTGCTGGCTATCAGGACAGATCAAGTGCACGTCTAAAGAAGTGATTTTTTGTTTGTTTGTCTGCTTTTTTTGTCTTGTTTTCCCTCCAACATTTAGCTGTTTAAGCCACACTCAGTATGGTAATATTTTACTGCAGGTCCTTAGAAAAAAATATTTTGGTATTTTTGTATACAATTCGCACTGGTTGTGTTTCCTTACAATGTAAGGTTGTGTTTCCTTACTATGTAAGGGGAATTACAGCATGTCTCAGGCAGAATCTCGCCTGGCCAATCAGCAAATAACATCTTCCTGGAGGTGTAGACTCTGCTGAAGTTTAAAAGGATACTTAGTATATTTAACAAAATGTGTTTTTGAGAACAACATTAACAATTTGGCCAGTTGTGTTTTGTAGGTGTGTGTCTATGTAAGGGTTTAGAAAAAGTATCTGAAGTATGGGTAAGTTTGTTATCGATTAAAAATAATAATAAAACATTGTGCATGACCCCCTGTTGCTGAGAAGTGTATTGTGAACCAATAATTACTTCCTTAGCTTTATTTTTAAACATCAACAGCACACCACACATATTCTGCAGGCAGCTAAGGTGAATTTCAGCTGATTAGACCGTTACTTTTTCTGATCAATTTTTAGTAAGAGGGCGAAGCAAATGGCACCCATGCTTGGTCATAAGAGGTTGTCCTTATTTGTCTAATTAATCACGGGTACGTTTTCTATATAACACG
Organism: Coilia nasus; assembly: GCA_027475355.1. Lineage (NCBI taxonomy): Eukaryota > Metazoa > Chordata > Actinopteri > Clupeiformes > Engraulidae > Coilia > Coilia nasus. The sequence goes on from CM050221.1 coordinate 21,263,241, forward strand.
CAATAAGTCAGTCACCCTGCCATCTCTCATTCCCTTTAAGAGTGATGCACACTCAAGCCTTTCGTAGATTACTATTTTAAGCACATACAAACAACAATGTGTCTTTCGCTCCTGCACAATGCTCATGTGCAAAGGGGTGAAATCACATTCATCTTCATGTGTTCAGTAGACTAATACAGCAGCACAGCCAGAAATAATAATTAGGGGCCTATGGAATTTAGGCTGTGTTGACCCAAAACAAAAAATAATGATGATAAAAAACATTATTTAATAATAACAAAAAACATGTATCTTTACAAATCTTATCTTCTTCTTCTTCAAATCTTATATGATATCTTAACAAATTTTACGATATCATATAAAAAAACTATTGAGAGCCTAGGCTGTTGCCACAAGCTATTGTGAGGAAAACAGAGGTGTACATTGGCACAGGTAATGTAAAGTAATACGAAGTAGCATGCTACACTTACATGGGTATAATTTACACCAATAATGTTATTTTACATTGTGTTTAAATGCGTTGCATGATTCTGCCCTGTCACATCTATGTTACCAAATGTTTAAGTGTTTCTAAATTTACTGTAAGATCAGTAAAATGTTTATCTCTATCTTTGTATTTGCCCATCCTGTACATGCATGTACTGCAAATGAAAATGTTTATTACAGAACTTGTGCAATGCAATGAAGGATAGACTGCAACATTAAAACAAGTTTTGTTTTGTGGCAAATGCCTAACCTATTCATCCTGCCTCCTGGTAGCAATACGCCAACGATGTGCCAGAGCACCCCTCACTGCACCCCTCACTGCAAGAGGAGCAGCATGCCCACAGGCGCACAGATAAATGCACAAGCACCTGATAATTACAGCAGGTGGGCACCCCACTCGAAAATGAAAGACACTCTGGTCTCAAACGAGGGAAGACTGACGCCTCTGATCATACGTCAGGGGCATGACAGAAGGGCAAGACTCACAATTTACAAACCAACAAGTAATTAGTTAGAACTGTACAGAGATCTGACAGCTTTTGGCAAATGTTGAAGTCATGCACAAACTTGCCAAGTAGCTACACATTATTATTTATTCATTGATTTATGTATGTGCGGGGGGAGAGGGTCTAGGAGTCCCCATAAATATCTGTGGTAGCATTACTTCCTTGGCACCACTTTACAATAAGACTAACCTTACAAAGGGTTTATGAACGATTTACGGTTGAGTTGGTAATATGGTTGTGAACACCTATCATAATATTAATAATCTGTACATTAATACATTATTTAAAAAGTTTGGCAAGAACTGTTATTCACCATGTAGTGAACCTATTAATATCTGTACTACTGTAATACTACTTTGTCTTCTCCTTCAGCAGGCGTTACTGGTATTGGCCATGCTGAATCTCCTCTGTCCATGTTCTTGAGGTGTCTTGGCAATTGATTTATTAGCATTTACTAATGAGTCACTAACATTCTCAACTGCCTAAAGCGTGGCTTATTGTAAAGTATGAAATATATCATCATTTTTTGTAAGTGAAGTAGAGTCTTAAACTCAGATTTATTGTGTGTTGGTAGTTAAAACTGGGAAAAAAGACAGCCTGACATTACTTCATGGGTCTGTGTGGCTTACTCAATGAAAAATGCCTCCCAAATGTTGGCCTCTGCCCAATTTCAGGGTGCCTAATGAAAAAAACATGTTGTGTTTAGTTCTCACAGAGCACCTTATGTTCTCGGGACTCCTTTGGCAGTGCAGGGGGTGGTGACTTTCTGCAGTGAGAATCTGGGTTGTACCCAGACACAGTCCTCATTTTAATAAGCCGTGCACAGGGATTTGTAAATCCATTTCCTCACCTTGCAGACCAAACCCTGGGCTGAGCTGTGGGCACAGATGGGTAAACGGCAGGACTGTGTGGGCACGGTTTATGAACTTGCTGAGGATATTTACAAATGTTCGAGTGTGGTTCACAAACAGTAAGAACCATTTAACACTCCACGGCCCTCCTTTCCTCTATAACCTCCTACCAAGAGTGGCTCAGTGTTTTGGTCCCTAATGATGATGTTGTGCATTATGTCCCATGATGGCCCCCTGTCGGAGCAGGCCCCTTGGCATCTTCCTGACGCAACGCACCATTCCCTGCTTCTATCAGATGTCTATGTAGTTAGCACTGCGGTAGTGTGTGTGTGTGTGTGTGTGTGTGTGTGTGTGTGTGTGTGTGTGTGTGTGTGTGTGTGTGTGTGTGTGTGTGTGTGTGTGTGTGTGCGTGTGTGTGTGCGTGTGTGTGTGTGTGTATGTGTGTGTGTGTGTGTGTGTGTGTGTGTGTGTGTGTGTGTGTGTGTGTGTGAGGAGGGGGGGGGTGGAACTATTAAGTTAAAATAGAAGAATATCACTTCTTTTGTTGTGTGTCTTTAAGTCATTGATGAATTCATTGGCTGTTGGGAGGCCCAGTGAACTTGCTCTGCTTCCTAATGAATAGTTGAAAATAACCTCTGCAGTTATTCATGGAATTATTGATTTCAATTGTAGCTGTAGTCAGTTTTGATCTCCCAGTTAGACTTGGCACTTTCAAGATGAATTTGTTAGCGACAGTCAATTGTAGATGAAATACATACCTAGTCCTTACTCACCAGCATCAGTTTGGTCTGTCTCTGCTCTGCAGGTTAGACTTCAACCGTGGTGAACAGATTAAGTGCCAGAGTTTAGCATTTTGGTGTGTCCTATTCCGTGCTGTCTTCTGTAAGGTCTTTTAATGCCTATGATTCTTAGCATCTAAAAAGAACAAAATGATACAAATGACACTATGGGTACCGATCACAGTGGCTGGACACTGTTGTTTGAGTGACTAATTTTTCAGTGGCCTGTCTATTGATTCGCAACATTGGTACATTCACTATGAGGTCATTGTTGAAAGGAAAGGCTATTTAGTACAACTTACTTGGGTTAATGGAAGAGAAATGACAAAATGAAAACAAAATCTAATTACAAAGGATCCTGAAACCCTTCCACTTGTGCTGTGCACAAAATATGCCGATGTGACTGAAGAGTGATGGCGATGCTGGAAAACCCTGACAGGGAATACAGAAGGAGAAGGGAAGAGTCTGCAAAGGCACTTTGCGATGCCTGCCCACCACTGTTCCTTCCCAAAGTCCTCACACAGCAGGGGTGGAGAGAAATCACAATCACTGTGAATCACTGAGGAAATATCTGCTGTCAGCTGCAGATCCCTTAGTGATAGTTCTCAAAATGTCCCTTACGGTTCTCTGGTAGTATCTATGGCATCTACCTCTTTGTCTCTCCCACACACACACACACATACACACACACACACACACACACACACACACACACACACACACACACACACACACACACACACACACACACACACACACACACACACACACATACACACACACGCACACACACACACTTTTTACCTTGAATCTCTTGTCTTCATCCATAAGGAGAAGAATAGAGATGTGATAAAGTGAAATAAAAAGCTCCCCCTCCCTTCCAAAAAAAAAAAAAAAACACCTCACATACATGGAAGAGGGAAGCTCAAAATAGAAAAAAGGTTAGCTTTCATGCTTGATTTAAAGTGAGCATTGAGATCTCCCAGAGATAATTAAAAAGAAGCCTTCTGACAAGGTGGAATACAACAAGATAAAGTAGTGAGGGGAAAAGTAGCATGAAAGCTGCAAGAAAACAGGTTTCAGTGCAAATCCTGTTACAGCCACCACTGGTAAAGAGTGGCAGGCCTCAGTTAAGATGTCTTTGTATATGTATGTAAGAATATTCTCTCTCTCTCTCTCTCTCTCTCTCTCTCTCTCTCTCTCTCTCTCTCTCTCTCTCTCTCTCTCTCTCTCTCTCTCTCTCTCTCTCTTTCTCTCTCTCTCACTCACACTCACTCACTCTCTCTCTCACTCTCTTTTTTTCTCTCTCTCTTCCTCCCTCTCTTATCTCTCTCTCCCCCTCTGTTATCTCTCTCTCTCTCTTTGTCCTTCTGTCTGTCTGTCTGTCTGTCTGTCTGTCTCTTTATTGCTATTGATGAGGATGAGAACATGCTAGAACAAAAGTGGTATTATATTTCACTGGATAGAAAGAGTTGTGTGAGGTGTGATACTTCATTTACCATGTATGTGCAGACATATAATGTGTATGTACAGTATTCACTGTAGTTGTTGTGGTAGTGGTGATGGTAATGATAGTAGTGCGTTTGTGCGTACGTGCGTGTATACGTACGGGCGTGCGTGTGTGTGTGCATCCATGTGTGTGTATGTATGTGTATGTGTGTTTGTATGTGTGTGTATAAATGAGTGTTTATGGACTCGCTGAAGCTTAATGTCTTCGCTTTGAGCAGCTGTGCACCTCCTGAGACCAATTATATAACACAGTGCTCTGCAACAAGCAGTCAGTGAGAGGACTGGAGCAAGCTGCAGGCTTTGGAAATGGTAATGTCCCATAGAAATCAAACCGAAATCGTTTGTCATTTATGCATCTGTGTAGTAAGCCTGCACCTCTCATGTGTGACCTCACCCTTACGGTGTTTTTGCAGTGGCCAGCCTGAGAATGGACATGTACATGTGTCTGTCTGGTCAGGGGGTCAACAGTCAGCGTTCACCCCGCAGCTTCCACACCTGGTTTGTTTGTATGCACGGTGTCCCCCATGCACCCAGCGCTATCAGGCAGACCATGGCCCCAGTCAGGGCCGCACTAATTACCACATCCTGCATTCTTTTAGCTCCTGGGTGTTTTCGTGTCAGCTAGCTCTCCCACAACTGTTACAGGGAGAACCCTCAGAATGGGCCCAGTTTGGGCCCTAAGTTATCAGCAATCATCAGCATGTATATGAATCAGCATTTATATGCTGGCATTTTTGTTCAGTTCTGTATTAATAATTTTGATGTGGGCAGCTGTCTGAACCTGGTTTTCTTGCAATATGAACTACCTGCCACTGTAACCTCTGCTTGTTAAGTCCCTGATGACCAATTACTCCACCACTCCCACTTTATTTAAGTACCATGCCATTAAAGTTAATAACTAACTTGTGCAGCTGGAACGTCATTGAATGACCTAATGGAGTTAAAATATCAAAACACAGTCTGCTGTCTGATAATATTCAGACATGTACAGACCTTCCAGCCTGGAGTTTTCTGTCATCAATACCACTTTGCCTGCCTTTAGAGTTTAATGGAGTCAGCAATGATATTTCTGTCACACACCATGTTGTGGCATGATTCATTGCGTAGATGTCTGCTGTTCTGTCTCAATAGATGCTTAGATGGCCATACTTGATTGTGTAGAGCTTGGTCAATTGCGGTTGTTCAGTCTTTTTGTAAACTATTATATGTGTAAGCAAATACCTGTCTTGTATTCTGAAGGTTTGTTTGTGAAGACATACCTTTTCACGAGTTTGTTTGTGTTATCATTATAATCTTTGCATTTATTATGCGAGTGGGAGAGAACATGCCGGTATTGGTGTGCACTTATTTGTGCATCTTAGTGTCTGTGTGTGTGGGTGTGAGTGTTTGTGTGGGTGTGTTTGTGTGCTTGTATATGTGTGTGTATGTGTGTGTGTGTGTGTGAGGGAGAGTGAATGTGTGTGAGAGAGAATGAATGTGTGCATGTGTGTGGGTATGTGTATCCTCATGTTGTGTGTGTGTGTGTGTGTGTGTGTGTGTGTGTGTGTGTGTGTGTGTGTGTGTGTGTGTGTGTGTGTGTGTGTGTGTGTGTGTGTGTGTGTGTGTGTGTGTGTGTGCGCATGTGTGCCCTCATGTTGTGTGTGTGTTTGTGTGTCTGGCTAAAGATGAATGCCGTGATTCTCTGCTGCCACTTGCCTTCTCAGCTGCTATTTTCCAATGCACCCTCACAATGAAGCCCAGTGAGCACGCTCAGACTCAGTTACCATGGTGCTCCACATGGCCTCCCATGAACACCTCCCTTCTGCACTCCCCATAAGCCTCTTCTGTGGCATCCCCCTGCCTCTCTCTCCTCTGCCCTTTACAGACAGGGTGGCTTTCTCCCCTCCGACCACATAATGCTACAGGAAATGCTAATAACCCTGGAGAACCATAAAAAGCATATGCACGCACCCTTGGGCTCATGCCCAGGCAGATGTTGTATAAGTATGCATGACCACTGAGGAGACCCATTGTGACCGGGCCCCATAGTGCACTGGCGAGGGTTTCCCCTGTCGACTCCAGGTCTGGCCTCATTAACATTTCCATGCGTTTTCTTTGATTGATGCGCGTCTTGGACACAATTCCTTTTGGGTGGGGAACAACAGCAGTTGCTGGTGAATCAGCCCGTCTGGCTGGTGTGTGGGAGTTAGGTGCTGATCCAGAGAGCCGATGGGCTATGAGCTGGCCCAGCTGGCACAGACTCTGCTGGGCATAAACCTCTCGGTCAGAGAATGATTCGCAACGATTCTCCTTTTCTAACTTTGTTTTCAACCACAGCCCAAGATCTCACTGATGTTGCTTTTTCCCACACATTGGTTTTCTCTCTAATTGATTTATTGAAAACTTGACAAATTGTTTGATTGCCTGATGTTGGCAAGTTCTTGCCAAGTTATTATGAGCATCTGTTGTCATGAGTCTTGGTCGTATCTGGTGGCCATGGCAACAATGTTGCCATGGCTATGGCAAAGTTTCTCCGCTGAAATAGACTTAAAGTTGAGTGGTATTATCTATTCCATATGGGTGTCAATGGATAACACCTGTTGGTAATGTGTAGTTTTATAGTATCAAAACATAGGTCATTCACTGTCTGCCTGTGAGATCTTAGTCATAAGAACATAAATGTGTTTGTTCCTTTGTACAGTAGGTCTGTTTGTGTGCATGTATGTTTGGTGTTATTGGGTAGATAGATGTGAGGTTGTTTGTGTTTTGCCATTTGTTGACGTGTTGTTCATACTAAATGCAGCACAAATGCATGCACACAGAGAAATACACACACACATATGCATGCGCGCACACACACAAACACAGAGAATGACAGACAGAGAGACAGAGAGAGACAGAGAGGGAGAGAGAGACAGAGAGAGAGAGAGAGAGAGAGAGAGAGAGAGAGTGAGTTAAAGAGAGAAAAGGACCAAATGCATGCATGTATCACATGCTGAGAACAAAGGTTTGTAAACACATGCCAGACTAATTGTGTGGGTGCCCTGGCAGACGTGGGGATGAGCAAAGCCTTGATCACACACAGTAACAGACTTACTCAATACTCCACACACACACACACACACACACACACAGACACACAGACACACACACACACACACGCATGCACGCATGCACGCACGCACACACACACATGCACGCACGCACACACACAGTCACGCAGTCACAGTCACACACCGAAAGGTCAGCCAGTGAGTTATGTCTCTGTCAGCTGGTCAGAGAGCTGGCATTAGTGTGGGTGGCAGCAGGCTCCCCTGGTCATCTCTGCTAAGGGTTTGCAGACAGTGAGGGATGTTCTGCTCACCTTTTTATCACCGCTGCCGCACAAGGCCAATGACTCACTCTCCCTCTCTCCCACTCCCCTCTCAGCAAGACCCGGTCCCCCCTCCACGCTCCATCTAGCACTCTCTATGTCCCATTCTCTCTCTGTCTCCCTCCCTTCCCTCTCCCCCTCTCTCATTCACTCTTTCTACCCCTCTCCCTCCCTTCTCCTTTCTCCCCACCGTCTCTCTCCCACTGCCTCCCTCTCCATCTCTTATTCTCTCTCTCCCTCCCTTCTTGCTGCCCTCTATCTCTCCCTACCTCCTTCCTCCGCCCCCCTCCTTCCCCTCTCATTCTCTCTGTCCCACTGTCCCTCTCATCTTCTCCTTTACTGGGTGTTATTGAGGTGACACTATGCTACTCTGTTTGACGGGGCCAGCAGTTAATGTGAATAAGCACTGAAGCTACAGGAAACCCAATCATTCTTTCTCTCTTTCACACCATCTGTTTCTCTCCCACTCTCTCCCTTCATTTCTCTGTGTTTATTTCTCCTATTTCTTTTTTCATCCACTGCTTCAGGTTTATTTCCCTCTCACGTGTAGTCTATATAACAAACACACATGCGTGAATCCATGAACTCTAACAAATGTGCACATTAAGATGTGCAGACAGGAAGGCAAGAAAGGCGCCTGCATGCATTCATACATGCAGAGAGACAGAGAGAGAGAGATAAAGAGAGAGGGAGTCAGAGTTAGAGTCACATTAATATAACAGAAGGCAATGAAGACAGAAAGAGAAAGAGAAGACCATGGGGGAAGATGAAACCTAATAATGAAATAAAGAAAATATGAAAATAAAGAAAAAAGGAAAGTTGGACACACAGAAAGATACACACAATGTGTGAATGGAAACAAAGTGTGATGGGAGAGGGGCTAGGACAGGAAAAACAAAGGAAGAAAAGTGAGAAAAAAAAACAAAGGAATGGTAGGGTGACTGGGCTAGAGAGGGTTGGTGGAGGAAAGAGTGATAATGGACGAGTGTGAGGAGGCTTTGGCAGGACAGCCCAGGGAACACACAGGACTTGGGCTAAATGGAAACAGACGTGAAACAGAGAGACTGAGGATGACCTGGCACAGCATGAACACAAGCCTCGTGTGTGTGTGAGTGTGTGTGTGGGCGAGAGTGTGTGTGGGCGAGTGTGTATGTGTTTATGTGCAATATATGAAGGCAGAATGAGAAAGGTGTTGATTAAACACAGGGACCTGTGACTTATGACATGAGAATTTGCTAGAGGGATAGAAAATGAGTGGCATCACTCCTCCTCTATGTGTGCATGTGTGAGTGTGTGTGTGTGTGTGTGTGTGTATGTGTATGTGCATTAACTCTGTTTCACCCCAAGCGCGTGAATGTGATTGGTTCTGGACGGGAGAGGAGCTTGGCAGCACCTCACTTCCGCAGAAGGGCATAAAACAGGAGGGCCCGGAGTGCAGGCAGCATCTGCCTCTTCTGCTGCTGCCAACTCACAAACACATGCACACACATATGCACAGTCTCACACACAGCCCTCACACACAAACACACCTGTGCACACATATACTGTATGTGGAGACAATAAACAGGCATGCTCGCAATGGACCCCAATATGCCCATCAGCAAATACTGGTCCAACATGTGCACACACGCACACACACACACACACACACACACACACACACACCAGAGAGAGAGAGAAAAAGAGAGCACTAGAGCACTCATGCATTCAACAATCCAACACAAACACATCTATGAATATGCAGTCCTGTATGGACGGTGCAGTACATATATACTGTGCCCACTCTGCATGGATGCATTTAATAAAACAAACAGTTTCAGCTCTGTTTAAGACACCGCGCTGTGACTCCTGTGCGCTGTAGCACAATCATGATAAAAAGAAATAGGGATGTGAGCCACTGATACACCTTGTCATTAAAGATGAAAGAGCAATGTATGTCCTGGTGCCACATGGTCATTCCCAACTACTTAGTAATACATCTGTCTTTGTTTTTCACTTTTCATACATTTCTCTCTCTCTCTCTCTCTCTCTCTCTCTCTCTCTCTCTCTCTCTCTCTCTCTGTTCTCTCTCAAACACAAAGGAGGGAGATGGAGAAACTCAGCAAGCAACTTATGTTATTTTGTACTTACTTATTTTTTTTATTTTTTATTTTACTTACTTGTTTCACATTAAGTATAGAGATGAATGCATTGTATTGCATGGTAATTGCATCCTAAAATAAGGAAAAAGCAATAGACAGACTGTTCTGATGGCGTATTTGTTCTCATATCATATTCTGCACTTGCCACTTATATGATTATATTATTTATATGATCATTAATGTATTAGGTGTCCTCGTAAGATCAGTCATTGTATTTATTTCATACCACTGTACTGAGATATAGATACACCATAGCTATTGTTTTGCTCAGGGGTACAATCTTTTTTGCATTGTGGTTGCATCAGCTCCAGATCTGAAGTTTAAATTGCCCCATATCACCATAGCCTATTGGAATAACTTCAGCAAATGAGTAATGTCAAGCATGTTAATAGAGATCCTTGGCCACTGAACAAAAGGACAATGTTTGACATGGGATATAACTGTGTGTGTGTTTGTGTGTGGCTTTTACCGCAGAGAGTTGTGTAACACTGAACAAACGGTGACAGGCTTCAAATCAGTCAGCAACTCACAGCTCCTTTATTACTTTCACTGCAGTTTCCAATACTGACACAACAGAAAGAAACAGAATCAATGCAGGAGGGTACACTTTGCATGGGGTTGGTAGAGTGGTACAGCTGCATCTATTGCCTGAGCAATGCTGTCTGATCGTTCAATGTGACTAGACAATAAATATTGTACACTGTAGGCATATTCCACTACAAGTTAGTAGATTTAAAAGACAGCTCTGATATGCTGTACACTTAACTTACCATTGTCATTAACAGTTTTTAATTAACCAAGGAATTCAGTAGTTGTTCTTCTTGATGTTGATGTTGACAATTCAAAGTAGCTGTTCAATGGTAATGTTCACCACACACCTCAGTCCATACCCCTTGGAAGACAGGCCTATGCCCCAATGCTTCAGAGTTCATAAGCTCCCTGGTCTAGAAACACAAAATTAGACTAAAGAGGGGACCCTCCTGGACCATAACTCTTTCAGACCTTTTGTATTCAGTATAGTATGTAACCTTTCTCCCTTGGTTTAAACCTTCTATAAATATGCCACAATATGCCCTTTTCCTCTGACAGTCACCTCTTCCACCCCTCTCCCCCCACACACCTTGTATGTTTCTTGTGTTTGTCTTGTTTGCTGATGTGTGAATGTACTGCCCTTAACACCATATGTCCTTGTACCTTTGTATTTGAGGATGTCAACATGTTGTATATGAGTAATAATAGTGTTACACCCTGTACCCATCTCAACAACTTCATGAGCATGGAGGATGTGTATGCGTGGCTTACTGTAGGTAATGGCAAGGTGCTGAAACATTTAGAAAGAATCTACCTATTCATTGGTGTGAATGTCTCTCTCTTACACATGTCAGCAGGGCTACTGCTACAGTAAGTAACACGGCACATGCTGTATGGCCCAGTTTACGTAAGTAGTAAAGACAAAAGGAGAAAGATGCATCAACGATTCTGAAATTCCAGTACAAACTTTGTTTTTAATGATAGTCCAGTCGTAATGCAGTGAAACACATTAAAGAGTTTCTCTCTGTATGCACATAGCACCACTTACTGACAGCAGAACAAGACTGCTGGTGTTTGTATTACTTACACGAGAGTCACAGCACAGTCTTGAAACGTGACTTGTTCCCCCGATGTTATGCCATGTACGCCCGGTCTTATAAAGCACTCCATGCATCAGGAGGCCTGTGAAAGCTCCTTGCGTTTTATATTAAGAGAGAGGCTGACCTTTAAAGAGGCCCACCACTGAGAGCATTTAGAAGGCTTTAACTTTAGCCCCGTTTCACTCCTCACCGCTGCCACCAAGGCTTCATCACATTTGATAAATTTATCAGTGAATCACAGGCCTCATCAGTGTTAACGACTGAAGGAAGAACAGAAGGAGGTGGGTTGAAGAAGAATGAATTAATGGAACAAAAACAGGGAGATGCAGACACAGAGTGAGTGCACTGTCCTTACAGTACAGTGATTAAATATTTGTGGAAAACACATTCTCTCTCTCTCTCTCTCTCTGTATGTCTGTCTATATGTGTGTGCATGCTTGTGTGCATATGTGTGTGTGTGTGTGTGTGTGTGTGTGTGTGTGTGTGTGTGTGTGTGTGTGTGTGTGTGTGTGTGTGTGTGTGTGTGTGTGTGTGTGTGTGTGTGTGTGTGTGAATATATGGGTGTGTGTCTGTGTGTGAATTTGTGTGGTGTGTGGGTGTAACTTAAATACAGTAAGGCCATAAACACACCAGGCAATAAGACAAAGGCTAAGAAAGTAAAGGTGAAAACACATGCAGGCAAGCAGTGAAAGCAAGAGAGTGAGACAGAGGTGAGGGAGGGAGGGCAAAAGACAAAGACAGGGGGGAGACACTGATGCAGCTGGGAAGGCATAATTTGATCCCCCTATGCCACCCAAACTGAGACATAACATGAAATATTAATTGAGCCAAACAATCAGTAAAGCAGAGTCAGGCTTCTGCAGTGACAAGGAAGGAGTGCATGCAGCCATTTGTGAATATCACCACATTCATAGGTTTATACTTACTTTCCAGCATCATAATCACAATACACTTGTGTTTCTTTCTCTCACACACACACACTTTAAGTGGAGACTAAAAAATCTTCATGTTGATCTTTCATGTTGTTGTCCACCCTCTCTCTCTCTCTCTCTCTCTGTGTGTGTGTGTGTGTGTGTGTGTGTGTGTGTGTGTGTGTGTGTGTGTGTGTGTGTGTGTGTGTGTGTGTGTGTGTGTGTGTGTGTGTGTGTGTGTATGTGTAGTGTGTTGGTTAAACATTAATGATAGAATATGTTTTCATGTGTTTACCCCCACAAAAGGCTTCCTCTGCCCTTAAAGAGCTCAGGGTAATAACACCATCCATCACCTGTGTATGTGTGCATGCGTGCATGCGTACATGCGTGAGCGTGTGTGTGTATGCGTGTATGCGTGTATGTGTGTGTGTGTGTGTGAGAGAGAGAGAGAGAGAGAGAGAGAGAGAGAGAGAGAGATACATGTATACTTGGAGGACAAAGACCCTGCACTCACACACTATGACCCCTTTCAGCGGGAGAGAACGGGATAAAGTAGATTACTTTCGCCACAGCACGCATGATGAAATAGCACCTATTGTGCATGCTAAAATTAGACTCTTTGACACTGCGGATCTTTAATGCTGTATTAACATATGCATAGATAGATTACATTTACTGTTGCCACTGCCGTGAGCATGAAAAATAGGCACTATCTCTAATGGAATAATTCCACAGGCAATTCACCACAGAATACGGTAAACAAAAACAGGATCATAATACAAACTTAGACCTTGTGCCAAACAACATAATGCTAATGTGTTTAACAGCACACTTCACTGTTTGAAGCTAAAGATCTACTCTATTGACCTCTACATTCAGGGATAGACTAATAGTTAAACAACATGTGAAACACCCTCAACAGTCATTCCTATACTAATGCGAAATAGTTCACAAGGTAATGTGAATCACACACAGATTGATGTATAATAGATGCTGAAAGTGTCTATTACAGGTCACACATATCAGAAACACAGGAGGGATACATCCCTCTAAAGCAATTTCCGACTGTTTATACTATGTCTAAAGGGCACATTTTTTGCATGACTTTGTATTCTCTGAGACTGAAAAAGGTGTGAAATTTGATTTGTTTTAATAGAGGTACATGCTAAAAGGATTTTCACCCTGGGCATGGATCCAAGTATGTGTAGTTGGGACATCTATGTTGTTTTAACTTCACAATTACTTAACTTAACAATTCACAGTATATGGTACAGTATATATTGCCATGTGCTGACGTATAAAAATAACTGTGCTCAAAATTTACATGTTATGCCATCATCCAAGTGCCAGTGGATCTCAACACAGGAGCGTGAAGTAAGCAGCTGTCTTCATATCATCAAAACCCAGGGGCATCATTAACATTGCTTAGTCACTGGGGTGATTCAGAACATTACACTCATGTGGTCATGATGCAACACTGTGCTCCAGAATCAATCTATTCTTCTTCTATGGAGGCCAGATTTTGTTTTTTGAAAGACAGGAGGCTTTGTACACCAACACAATGGGTCAGTCTGCTTCTATAGGTTTTAAAAAGAAAATGGGTACTAGAAGACTTTCTGTCATGCTGCTAACATTTGCAGGTACAAAAAAAAAATCCAGAAAGCAGGATCTTCTGGCTGTACATAAATAGCTTCACAATCTGCATCCTATGAGAAAAACCTATTGCTTGGTTAAACAAAATATTTCTTCTCTCTATTTCAAAACTGGAGAGGTTATAGTGGAATTGGGAGGTGGGGACTAGGGGGTGGGGATGTCTCAATAAACGGGCAAGCAGGACGGATGAGCGCCATGGTGATATGAGGCTTCATTAAAGAGCACTCTCCACAGAAACCCTGAGCCAGTGTGCTTCATTGTCAGGGCAGACCCACGAAGTCTCATACCTTCATTCCACTGCTGACAGGTGACTCGATGAAAAAAGGCAGAGAGGGAAAGAAAGGGAGAGCATGAGATGTGCCCTTTTCCCATCTCTATCTGTCTGTTTCTCTCTTTTTTTCTCTCTCTCTTTCTCTCTTCCTCTCTTATTCTCATATAGAGTGTTGCTTTTCTCTTCCTCCGTCTCAATTGCAATCTCATACTTTCTCTCGCATCTCTCTATCCTTTGTCTCCCTTTCCTTGTAATTTAATTCTCTCTATCTCTCTGTCTCTCTCCTGCTCAGTCACATTCCCTCTCTTTCATCCCCTGTGCATGCTTGAAAGAGATTAACATGTGACTTTTGGAATAGCATTATGTGACAGGGGAGCTGTCCAGCCTGTAATGATGGGACTTTAGCAGAGAAAAGGCATCCTTTCTTCACTGATGCATTCCACACTGTCTGTCATAATCATCTATCGCCTGCCTTTATCTTGCACTCATTCATTCTCTCCAAAGTGCTCTTCTCTCCATTTCTTTCGCTCTTTCACTCACTCACTCACTCACTCACTCACTCACACACACACACACACACACACACACACACACACACACACACACACACACACACACACACACACACACACACACACACACACACACACACACACACACACACACACACCATACAGTACTTTCTGCTCACATCTCAGCTGTCAGCTGTACTGTGTTTGGTTTTATAACAGCCTGCTGTGCACGGAGACATCTGCTGATGTGCATCAGCACAAATTGAATGAACTAATTTATTAAAGTCACTCAGTTAATTAATACAATTTAATTAATTAATTGTGTTGCCCTCACTTGCTTGCCATGCACATTTTATCTAATGTTTGTCAGTTATCTTTTGATATGTTACCACACGCAGTAATTTTTGAGCCAGAATGACTCCCAACAGCTATCTTACAGTAAAATTACAAATACAGATGTGTGTGTCCCTCTCTCCCTCTCTCTCTCTCTCTCCCTCTCTCTCTCTCTCTCTCTGTCTCTGTCTCTCTCTTACTGTCTCTCTCTCATACTCTCTCTCTCTCTGGGTGGGAGGGGGTGTGTGGGTGTGTGTGATGTATGCATGTGTTAAGATAGGCCATTCCTATGTGTGTGTATAAGTTATGTATGGGAATAGGTATGGTGGGTAAGTATGTAGGTATGCATATGTGTATATGCATCTGCACTTGCATATGTGAGGCTGTGTGGGTTCCATTGACTATTCATGCTGTACTTCAAGTCATTTTGTACTTTTACAAACCTGTCTCATAGCCTGCTTACAAAAAGACACAAAAAAACTATAAGGACTAAGCCAAAGGCCATTTTTAAAAATCCAATGCTTTATTTTGTTAGCTCACAGGTTAACACTCAACAAGATTATTCTCTGAAAACATCAAAGTTTAGTTACACCATTTTACATTTAGATAATACAGTGTATTGGCCCATGAATCATGGATAAATGCGTAAGTGTTTTGCCATGTTTACCATGATGACCAGGATGACCATGTGTACTTTAACATGAAGTGCGGTTCCGTTCTTTTAACACCAGAACTAAAAGATTAAGAAGGAGCTTCTTTTCCCAAGCCAGGCATAACGTACTGTATAATATAATAATAATAATAATAATAATAATAATAATAATAATAATAATAATAATAATAATAATAATAATACGTATTATTATTATTATTATTATTATTATTATTATTATTATTATTATTATTATTATTATTATTATTATTATTATTATTATTATATTTTATTTGTATTTGTTATTAGAGATTTTCTTGCACAGACGAGTATTAGTCGCAATCTCAATTTTACTGGTCTTTTTACCTAAACAAATATGTGACAAATACTTTTTTGAAATCTTGAAATCTAATAATTCATCCCAAATGTTTAATGTCACTATGAATGATTTTAATTCGTGCATGTTTTCTTGCAATAACTAAATTAGTCAGCATCAGAAACTAACATACGTGGGACATGCGATCCTGCACCGTCCCACCCACCTCGCACCAGCAATTGATTGCAGGGGGAAATCAAAACGAGTGCAATCGAACAACAGAGGGCGCAGAGCTCCTCAGTTCATGCCTTGCAGACGCGTGGCTACGCTGGCGGAATGCTAACCAGACCGGTGCAGCACAGCAGAGGCGACCCGCGGCATGGCTATCTCCGTGCCTGTGATCCGCACTTGCTTCCTTTGGCACTGCTACCTGTGAGCAGGCAACTCTGCGTTTTCTGATAGCCCTCGTATTAAAATTGTGCGAGTTCCCACCGAGCTATAAAGAAATCAAAACCGATGAATAACCCTCCACAGATCACTCTGATCTATGAGAAGCAGAGTGGACTGTGGAGACTGCAACATACAGGGGGGAGAATAGGCAGTTCCTCTCCGCGTTGCCTTTTGTTGCGAGCGCCGTGTAGCGCTGTGTCAGTGCTGCATTGCGCTCTCTGGTTGTGCGTGGCTACGGGGCAGCCCGTAGTGAGAGGGGGGAGGAGAGAGAGAGAGAGAGAGAGAGAGAGAGAGAGAGAGAGAGAGAGAGAGAGAGAGAGAGAGAGATGTCTTGTATATCCATTTTTGAGAGACGGGGACGACCCTATGTATGTGGTCATGTAGTGCCGCATTTAGTTGAAACAATGAGAATATTTTTAGTCTTCAGAAATACGTACTATTTTCACAACTTCAAAGTACCATGACTACTTCACATAATTCTGAACTGTTGTAAATAAGTTTAATCCACTAAAGTGTTGTAAAATAACAGTACATTTAAAATACACTAATTGTTGAGGGGCCCAATGTATCTCAATAACATTTGCAAAAAAGCATTGCCAATAAATGACAGTCGTTGGTCATAAAATGACCTCTAGCTGAAACAGAGGACAGGGGCATGTAATGTCATTGCTCCTTGCAGCAGTTAACCTTTTGTATATGCCGAAATGATGTTGTAGCCTATTTAGGACAGTAGTGGGAATACGTGTGCCTCTGAAGTATAATATAAGTTGGGTTTCCTTTCAGAGTCCTGAGGAAGTATCCAGCATACTTTCCCACGCATAGTGCAATAACTGCCATCACAAGACTTTTCGACTCAAAGCCATGCTGTGACATTAAGAGTTGTTAATTGGCATTAACTCCTTGTCACTTTATCATTTTAGCCCTAACAGGGCACTGTTACCGATCACTTACGCTATTTAACAACCCAACTATTATACCCATTTTTACTGCAGTTTTTAACTAATCAAAGAAAAATATTGCCCATGTTTGTATATATACACATCTACACACAAACATGTGTGAGCATATAGCCTTCTGCTACTGGTTTCTTCCGTTTCAGCTGAACGATCAAGTTACATGGTCTGGGAAATGTTGCAGTGAACGGAGGGGCTGAAAGAAGAGTGAGAGAGTAGTATACGTGTGAGTGTTTGTGTGTGAGTCTGTGTGTAAAAGAGAGAGGGAGAGAAAGAAAGAAAGAAAGAGAAAGAGAGAGAGAGAGCGAGAGAGAGAGAGAGAGAGAAAGAGAGAGCGAGAGAGAGAGGGGGGGGGGGGGGGCAGTGCGAGAGAGGCAGCAAGAGAAAGGCAGCGAGAGAGAGACTGCAGCATCATTTGAGGGACTCTCACATGCAGTGCAGTAGAACGTGCAGGTGAGGGGAGGAGGAGGCGCGTGGACTGAGAATGCGGGACTTGGAAAAGACGCATTTATCCCGGAACACTTCATTCATGTACACAGGAGCTCTGCCGGAATCATTGTCTCTTTGTTGTTTCTGATCATAAACGTAGTGAAAGGCGTTTCGTATTTTTTCTGCCTTGAATAATCCTTTGGAAAATCACTGTTATTCAACTTAACCGTAAGGGATTCTAGCCGCTTGGCACTACTAGACTGCGGGAAAGCTTAAACATTTCTCTTCCGCTGTGTTAAAAGGTAAGAGGACAACCTTCCATGAAGCATTCTAACAATCCTAAATATGTCGTATTTCTAGGGAAATGAGGAAATACGCTAGATAGCCCACTTCACTGTCCCGGAGCTGAAGTCGCGGACAGTTCTCTTTTGTGTTGTGCTGCATTGCAGTTTGAAAGACTGAAAACGGAAGACTGACTGGCTCTCAAGTCGAATTCAAATGAAGCCAAATAAGTAAGGAGAAGTGTATTATATGGTTTTATCTAAACAGGTCCTCTAAAATTACTGTACATTTAGCTGGACAGTGAGAGTCAAGTGGATTTATTACAGGTAAATGGATGCACCCCTCGTCCCTAGAAGGAATTTTAATTTCATTACATTGTGAACGTGACTGGGAAACTAAAGAACTGTGAAAGCCAGTGAAGTGAAACAGTCACAAAGACCACTCAAAGCTATTCTGCGGCTTATCCGCTAGTTCAGTTATTATTGGTGGCGTCTGAGGTGAGAGCATCCATTCCGGGCAAGCGGAAACTGCAGCAGCGGAGACAGTAAGAGGGAAAGAGAGAGCCATGAGGAGCAGGAGCCTTGGCGCAGTGCTCTCCGCGCGCTGCTGCTACCTCGTGCTCCTCCTGCAGCTGCTGACTCAGCTACAGCCAGCCAACTCAGCGCTGCGATACCGCGTGGCAGAAGAGGGGCCCGCTGATGTGCGTATTGGAAACGTTGCAGCGGACCTGGGCTTATCCTCAACCGGTATCGGTACCGGTGACGTGACCTTTGCACTGGAGTCAGGCTCAGAGTACTTCAAAATTGACAATGTGACTGGGGAGCTAACAACTACAGTTCGCAGGATTGACCGTGAGCGCCTTCCACAGTGTCAGATGATTTTTGATGAGAATGAATGCTTTATGGATTTTGAGGTGTCTGTCATTGGGCCATTGCAGAGCTGGGTAGACCTGTTTGAGGGCCGTGTAGTCATCACTGATATCAATGACAACACCCCCTCCTTCCCATCCCCTGTCCTGACCCTCTCAGTGGAGGAGAACCGGCCCATTGGCACTCTCTATCTTCTGCCCACTGCCACAGACCGTGACTTTGGACGCAATGGCATTGACCGCTATGAGCTCATCCAGGATGGTGTGGGACCCTCAACTCCATCCACTTCCTCTTCTCAGCGGCGCTCTGGAGGTGGGTCTGTGGGACGAGTTGAAAATGGAGATCGCAGAAGAGGAGGACCTGACTCAATGACATCAGGGACTGCAGCAGGTGCAGGAAGTGGCACCAGAAGCAGTGTGTTTGAGCTGCAGGTGGCTGACACACCTGATGGTGAGAAGCAGCCTCAGCTCATTGTCAAAGGCCCTCTGGACCGCGAGGCGCGTGACTCCTATGAGCTTGTGCTCCGGGTGCGAGATGGTGGCAACCCTCCTCGCTCCTCACAGGCTCTCCTCCGTGTGGCAATTACTGATGTGAATGACAACAGCCCCCGTTTCGACAGGGCCGTGTATGAGGCTGAGATGGCCGAGAACACCCCACCTGGCACACCTGTGCTGCAAGTGCGCGCCACGGACCGTGATGTTGGCGTGAACGGCCAGGTGGAGTATGTGTTTGGCGCAGCCACTGAGTCCGTCAGGCGCCTGCTGCGCCTGGATGAAGCCACTGGCTGGCTCAGTGTCCTCCACCGAATTGACCGTGAAGAGGTGGCCCAGCTCCGTTTCACAGTCACAGCCCGGGACCGGGGTCAGCCACCTCGCACCGATCGCACCACTGTGGTTCTCAATGTCCGAGATGAGAATGACAATGAGCCTGTGGTAGAGATCCGAAAAATTGGCCGCATTCCGGTACGGGACGGGTCAGCTCTGGTCCCTGAAAATGTCTTGGTGGACACACCTGTTGCCTTAGTGCAGGTGTCAGACCGGGACCAGGGGGAGAATGGAGCAGTGACCTGCACAGTAGTAGGAGACGTGCCTTTTACCCTCAAGCCAGCAGGTGAGACAGCCCTGGCTCCACCACCGGCTGCTGATGAGGCCTTTGACAGGAACCGTAAGAAATACTTTCTACACACATCCGCTCTGCTAGACTATGAAACAACACGAGAGTACAGTGTGACCATTGTGGCAGTAGATTCAGGGAGCCCCAGCCTCTCCAGCAACAGCTCACTAATGGTACGAGTGGTGGACATCAATGACCATGCTCCAACCTTCGCCCAGAACCTGATAGAAGTGCACTTTGCAGAGAACAATGCGCCAGGTGAGAGGGTGGTCACTGTAGTGGCGGCAGATGCAGACAGTGGCAAAAATGCTGAGATTGCATACTCGCTGGACCCCTCTGTCAACGGGGCGTTCTACATCGATGCAGACCACGGGGACATCCGTGCCACAGGGTCACTAGATCGGGAGGTGCGGGAGCGCTACGAGTTCCGGGTGATCGCCCGGGACAAAGGGGCCCCGTCTCTGCAGGGCTCTGCCACTGTGGTGGTGCAGGTGACGGACAGAAACGACAACCCACCAAAGTTTGTTCAGGAAGTCTTCACCTTCTATGTCAAGGAGAACTTGCTGGCCAACAGTCCTGTTGGCATGGTGACAGTCACAGATGCTGATGAGGGAGACAATGCTGAGCTGAGCCTGTTTGTGGAGGATGATGAGGCAGAGGCAGAAGACAGTGAAGCCAATGGAAGGAGGGACGAGGTGTTCTCAATTGAGAATAACACAGGCACTATCTTTTCCTCAGCCTCTTTTGATCGTGAACGGCGCAACACCTACACTTTCAGAGTTCGTGCTGTTGACGGCGGCGATCCACCTCTCTCCGCCACTGCCACCGTGTCCCTCTTTGTCACGGATGAAAATGACAATCCCCCCTCTGTCACGGCTCCGTCCAATGAGTCCTATGCCCTCCTGTCCCCTGCCAGCAGTGCCAGGACCGTCGTGCGCACCGTGGATGCGTCAGACAGGGACACAGGCTCCAACGCTGACCTACGCTTCACCCTGGTCGGGGGCAACCCCTTCCGCTTGTTTGAGATCGGCCCCACCAGTGGGGTGATCACCCTGACCGAGCCCCTGGAGAGGAGGCATCGCGGCCTGCACCGGCTGGTGGTGCGGGTTAATGACAGTGGCGTGCCCTCTCTCTGTGCCACGGCGCTGGTGCATGTCTTCATCAACGAGACGCTGGCCAATGCCACTCTGGTGGATGCACAGGTTAGTCACACTCATTAATTGTACTGAGCTGTTGCAGCACTGACATGCTTGTGTCTGTGTTCTGTAGATAAGCACCACATAGAGTTTTTGGTTTTAGAGTAGGAAGTTTGAAAAGGTTTTCATATTACTTACTTTCTCCACTGAATGCATGTAGTGAAAAAAAAACTGCAGTGAACTGCAGAAGTACACAAGGGCAAAATATTTAGCAGATTTACTATTCATGTGAGTCTTTAGAAAAATAGCATAGAGGCAAGCATAGAGCTCATCTCAGACAGCCATTGTTCATGGACAGTGCTAGAACAGAACACAACACACTGCAGATCACTGTAGACTCATGGCAGTTGTGGTGAAGTAGTTTGGCACTTTTGTGTGCAGATGTCTTTGGCTGCAGGATGGCATGTTTTTTTGAAACACAATTCTCTTCTCTGCTTTCTGTGCTTGTGCTGATGTACATATTTAGCCCCTTTCAGTCTCTCTACCTCAGTTACTGCAGTGAAATGAATTGGCTTGGCTTGTGCTGCATTTACTGTAAACCAGTCAGGGTTGCACAAGTCAGAACAACGGCCAGATCACATGGATGGGTAGTAACATAGTAATGCAAGCCACACACGAGCCAAATGTTCATTTACCGCCCAAACTGAAAGGAGGCGAAACCCTAGATCCTAGAGAGTTACAGGGCTGTGTGGATGGCAGCATGCGGGACAATAACAGAGGCCCATGTTGTAGAACAACAGACTGTGGTAGTGTCTCAGATTCAACACAGTGGAAAAGCTGATCTGACAGGCAGTGACTGCTATGTAAGTGACTCTCCTAGATGTCAGGGGATACCCACATGTAATGTGCTTAATTTGTTTTGTTTGTAATTCATTCCTCCTTAGCACTCATCAATCATCCTAATTCAGTTTTATACATGTTATATGTATAAAAACATATGTATACCAAAATAGTAACTACATGTATTATCTAAACTGAGAAACACATAGTTAGGTGTCAGTGTACCGTATAGAGCTGCTCATTTCTGTGCCATAGTGCCTTGCAGTGAAAAGCATCAAAGCGCAGGATCAGTTCAAACAAAGCAATATGTGGAGATACAGTGAGCTGTCCTCTGAAACCTCTGCTTTGCACACATGCATACACACACAGTATGCATAATGATACACACATATACTCACCCCAAACAGACACTGAATGAATACACACGGGAGTACACTGAATGAATACCGTGGTATGAGTGAAGATAGAAGCTGGGAGATGGTAATTGAAGGACTGCGTGTGACAAGAAGAGAGGAGGATTAAATAGCTCAGCAAAGATACTCTTACAGTTATAAAATAAATACAGCTCTTTTATTCAGTAGACAGTTGGTCTAGATCTGTTCTCTCTCTTTTCCCCTTTCTCTCTCTCTCTCTCTGTCTCTCTCTTCCCCCCCTCTCTTTTTCTTTCTCTTTCTCTCTCTCTTTCTCTCTTTCTGTCTCTCTCTGTGTCTCTCTTCCCCTACCTCTCTCTCTCTTTCTCTCTCTCTCTCTTTCTCTCTTTCTCTCTGTCTGTCTCTCTCTGTCTCTCTCTCTCTCTCTCACACACACACACACTCTCCCTCTCTTCTACTGTCTCATATTTCAGCTTCCTCTGCTCATTTAATTGTTCTTACAGTAATTTGGGTCATGTCTCTCTCTGTCCCTTGATTAATTTTGGACCATCTTTTTTCTTGGAATGTCCCACTGTGGCTCAGAAAAACTTTTCATCCTCCCTTCTTTGTGTTCGACTGTATCACACAGTGCCTTGCTCTCTCCATTTTCCCACCCCGCATGTAGGTGGCTCGAAGCCTGGCGGCACCTTTGTCTTTGGACATCGCCGGTGACCCGGACAGTGAACGGGCCCTGGGCAAGCAGCGCTTGAGTGTGGCCATTGGCGTGCTGGCAGGGGCGGCCGCCGTCATCCTGGTCATCCTGCTGGTGGTGACGGCACGGCAGTGTGGTGCCCAGGGCAAGAATGGCTATGAGGCCGGCAAACCCGAGGAGGACCTGTTTAGCCCGCCTGCCTTGGCCCAGTCACAGGCCGACAAACGAAACGGCACAGGGGAGCGCGGGCGCAAGCCACGGCGGGACAAGCGCTCCACCGGAACCTCCGCCAAGTCCGAGCGGTCACTCTACAGTGGCATCGTGACGGTAAACGGCTGCGCTGGCGGAGGGCGTCATGACGAGGAGGACGAGGAGGAGGACAGCACCAGTGCCAGCGAGCGCATCGCCGCACGCTACTGCGCCGCCGACGGGGACCCCAGCAGCCCGCGGCTGGGCACGGCGCGCCGCCACCACCACCAGTCTAGCCCAGACCTGGCACGCCACTACAAGTCCAGCTCCCCACTGCCTGCTGTCCACTTGCTGCCACACTCACCCCCTGCGGAGGGCAAGAAGCACCAGGCTGTTCAGGAGCTTCCCCCCACCAACACCTTCACGGGTAGCAACGGGGCCGGCACCTGCAGCGCCAACGCAGACGCCATGTCGCTGGGCTCAGACCAGTGCTCCGACTATGGCTGTCAGGCCGCGAACAAATATGGCAAACAGGTAACAGACATAACATTTTAAGTTCAGAATGTGATTCTTTTTTAAATGTTTAAAAACTGCTATTACAGAAGATGTAGGTATTGGCATAAAAAAAGATTAAAAGCTTTCCTGTCAATACACTCAAAGAGGCTGTGCAATGGCTATAAAAGACAGAATTTTAGTACAGCTTCAATTTCTACATAGCCCTAGAGAAAGGGAAATTTAGGAACAAGTGTGACATAGTGCTTTGATATGCCTGGAAATTAGATTGTTGGACCTGAAGCACAGTTCATAAAATGGTCAAGAATGGACCGGCTAGTTATATTTTGCCTATAAGTAGATTCAACCCCAATAGCAGTCAGTACATTCCAGGGTCTTTCAGTGGAGTTTTTTGTTGGTTTTCAGCAGGTAACTGATGCAGTAAAGAGATGTGACTCTCGCTTGTACAGACTTTCAGTTGGTTGCCAAGGTCGGCATTTGCAGATAAGTGAAAGGGACTATCGCACATGGAGGTTTTTCACCATGCTTTCACTCTCTCTCTCTCTCTCTCTTTCTCTCTCTCTCTCTCTCTCGCTCCCCCCACCACTCTTCTCTCTGCTTTTGAGTAACAAGGCTAGCCTGTGATGGAGTGGGTGGGTGCAGTTGTAACTCTGCATTTAGTCTGAACTAAATCATTTTCAAGGTTTTCCACATTCAGGTTCACAATAACCTACTGACAGTGTTTTTATACCAGGATAAGTTTATATGTCTGTATGCTTTGGACGTTAAATGATGGACATTTGTGCACATTTGTGAAATACATTTCTTCCTTTCTCCAACTTCTGCCCTACGAGATTATGGGGAACTTCATTAGTTTATCCCTGTCTGCCATTTTCAGTACTTTGTTGGTCTAGACAGATTTATATTGGTCTGCATTATAAGTCTCTGCAATTAGAGAGTGTGCATAGAGTAAAAGAATGATTGACTATTTTCCTTTTAAGATTTATATTAGAAATGTGGCAGACCAGATAAGTTCATGTTCCTAATACAGTACTTGTCATTTGAGGTGTAAATGATGGGATATTATGTGTCTGTGTGTGTGCGCGCCTGTGTGAGTGCGCCTATGTGTGTGTGTGTGTGTGTGCGCCTGTGTGTGTGTGTGTGTGTGTGTATGTGTGTGTGTGTGTGTGTGTGTGCGTGTGTGTGTGGTTGAGACAGAGAGAGTGTGTTTCATAGGGTGGGTGTGAATGCTTTCACCTCCACCTCTGCTAGAGTGTGGTTGTTATCATCCTGTCAAGGCTCTGTGACACTTGCACTAAAAAAATCCTAACACCTGCCACTTGCATCCATAGGTATGTTAAATTGTCAGCTCTGGGGTGCTGAAAAAGCAAAGGCGTGGATTTGGTGGGTTGGAGCAATAATTGAAGCTTTTCAGGCCCTGACCCACTGGCTTCTCCCTGTATGGCAGTCACAGTGACATTTGACTGACAGAACCTTTTTATTGCCTAACAACATGGGTCTACTTAGCCAGAAGACAGGCAGGGATTTATCAATATAGTAAGCTAAAGCAAAAAAATGCTCAAGTGAAAGAAATTAGGTGAAGTTAATGAAATAAATATATATAGAAAGTGCTGACGTGGTTGTTAACAGAAAAGGCAGGCCTCCCGCCTGTGCCCCTTAATCAATTCATACATGCTCCTGTGATCGTGACGAGCATCAGGAAGGTTAATCCATTACCGAGTCAATCCTCTTTAATCTGCCTTTCCAGGGGGAAAATAGGAGAAAAAAACTGCTTAGTTGGGAGTTTGGGGGCTAACTCCTGACGGCCTAATGAATTATTGATCAGGCAGTAATTAACTCCTATACCACTGCAACAGTGTGGGTGTGTGACCTACCCTAACATCAGTTCATCCCCCCTCACACCACACTCACGTGTCATTAGTCTACGCGTGTGTGTATGTGCATGTGTGTGTGTGTGTAGGTGTGTGTGTGTGTGCATGTGTGTGTGTGTGTTTGCATGCGTGTGTGTGTGCAAAACAGAAAAGAAATTTCTATGTAATTCATAGAATTACATTTTTAGTGGTGAACAGTATGTGTGAATGTATATGCATGTGGGAGGAATTGTGTATGTGAATTCTCTGCTTTGTGTATATATCTGGTATGATCAAAACATCCTTCCATATCGAAAAAGCATGTGACTGTGATCAGTCATGTATCATTGATGCATAGACGAGATCCCGCTGACCTATATCTCATCATATCTCTCTCTCTCTTCCTGTCGCTCTCTCTCTCTCTTCCTCTTGCTCTTTCTCTCTCTCTCTCCCTCTCGCTCTCTCTCTCTTCCTCTCTCTCTCTTTCCCTCTCTCTCCCTCTTGCTCTCTCTCTTTCTCCCACTCTCTCTTTCTCTCTGTCCAAGTCTCCTCACCTCTGCTCCTCTCTGTCTCCCCCATACCCCTTACCCATATTAACTTCCCCCTCTCTTTTTCTATCTCTCAGTTCTTGGCAAGTGTACAGAACCCTCCCCCACCCACCCACCCACGTCCCCCGGCTTGGCCTCTGCCAATGCCGGAGTCTGCACTTTTTCTTCCTGAGTGAAGCTTCTTTACTTTTTTTCTTCTTTACTGCGCAGTTCTCCCCTGCAGGCTGACAGCACCGCTCACCCCCACCCCCATCCACCAAAACCCCACGTCCACTCGTTCCCCAAACTAAACTGTGGAATCAAGAATCGACCAGGGGCATCTGCCATAACCAGCACCATCCCCATCACTGAAAGCAGGAGTGAGCCGTGGGCCATTTATTGATGCTCTGAGTCCTGTTTACACAAGAGCATGCAGCAAAATATGAATAGAACATAGATGGACACACACACACACACACACACACACACACACACACACACACACACACACACACATACAGTCAAGCTCAGGGTTGCCAGGCAGACAGGTGGCCTATAGGTGAAGTAACCCAACACACAAGCTGGTGCAGGCAACAGGTCAGAAAGAAAGGTGATACACCTGACTGTTTCACCTTGGGCACCACACACTCAACACACACATGCACACCAGTTATTCATCTTACAGTCTGCTCTTGTACATCTGCTCTGGTGTATAGTCCATGTAAGCATGTGTGCGTCCGTGTGTATGTGTGTGTGAGCATGCACGTGTGTGTGTGTGTGTGTGCGTGTGCGTGTGTGTGTGTGTGTGTGTGCGCGCGCGTGTACATGCCTGCATGCCTAAAGAGGATGTGGGAAATATCCTAAATGCTCAGTGTGTGTGCTGTATTTTATTGATTTTTTGTGGGATGGCGCTGTGAGAGCTTTTACATGGACATGCTCTCCAATAGGTAACAGGGATCTTTGTCTTTCTCTATTCCTTTCTTGTCTGCTCTCTCTCTCTCTCTCTCTCTCTCTCTCTCTCTCTCTCTCTCACACACACACACTCACAGCACAGCACAAACACACACACACACACACACACAATCAGTTACTTCAGTCTCAATCAGTGCATTTTTATGCAACAATGATAGAAGATAAGCAAGAGTGGTTAAAATAAATGTTTGTGTGTGTGTGTTTGTGGGTGGGTGTGTGCTTGAGTGTGTGTGTGGTCTACTTTTGAAACTCAATATATTTTCTGCAAGTAGTACACAGGGAACCACACAGAGTAGTGTTAAAATGGTGATGCAGTTTATGCTTATAAAGAGAACTAGTGGGTTTGTGCGTATCCCAGCTTGAGAGCAAGACATGATTGGAATGTAGGGCATGCTGTACCCAAACTCACACAGACTTGCAGAAACAGGATGAAAACACACTCTTTGAGGTGCATGCACACACACCAGCACACACACACACACACACACACACACACACACACACACACACACACCCATCAACATGAACAGAATCAATATGCAAAGGGGTGGACATCTAAAGCATTGATAAAGTAGAAACAATCTCATTTTTGAGCCAAAATTTCACTATATGTGCTTGTGTGCCATATGTGTCACTCTGTGTGTAAGTGTGTGTGTGTGTGTGTGTGTGTGTGTACACGTGTGTGTGTGTATGCCTGTGTTTATCTGTCCTTTTGCTACAAACAGCTTTAGATTATGTTTTGCGGAATTGCGCCCATTTTTAAATTCTAATTCCTGACTTTGAATGTCGTTCAAAACGACTTGGTTGCCAGCTCCACTTAGCCAGTATTCACAGACTATTCTTAGCCAGGCCACAGCTGACTGGCTCCTCCTAACACAGAAAAGGTCAAATGTGTGTCAATAGATGTTGGCAGTTGAACTGGAAAATAGGCTCAGGATCGGAGGGGAGAACATACTCATCAGGGAAACAGATTCTGCTTCATTCCAACAGTCCAGCATTTTTCTCCCAGCATCCCTTCCAAATTAAATTGGGAGATATTTGAATGTCATTGTTCTCTCCGCAGTTGGTATAATTTACGCCTGGTGCCTCGTGTATGCATTTAGTCAACATGTCAGTGAAGCCAGGTTTTTACGGACCAGATTCTTTACACTTGCACAAAGCGTTAGTCATAAAACAGCTTAAACAACTTATGACAGGTGAGAACAACAAACGCCTAATGGCCATAATTACTGTTCATCACGGCATCATCTAATGCATCTGCCAACTCTCAGCAAGATTTAAGGTTCCATAATAGAGCCAGATACATGTCTATTGTCAGGAAGGCAGAAAGCAGACGCAGTGACCGAGCCCATGACAGGAAGTGATCCCTCAGCTCAGAGAGTTTTGTTTTTCCATTCTCAAATGCTGTAACCAGGGCTAGGGCAGTTTAGTTTTACATTACAGTGGAGGGTTACCCCTGCTGTCATTACAAAGCCTCCACCATCATCTTTTATTTAGGCAGTCAAGCCTTTACCGTCTGCCACTGCAGCTCTTAAACCACTCAGACAGTACGATTGAGCCATCAGCACACAGTCAACACGAGTCAACAAAGGCTCGAGGAGAGACTGAGAGAACATTTGATTGGTGGTGCGGTGGGGTGTGGGGAGTCAAAGTAATCCTTTATCTCAGATGGGTCATCACAGTGGAGGAGTTTTGGTGTGTGACTAACAGACAGTGTGTATAAGTGTCATGGCAGGCATGGGACAGGGTGAAGATTCAAAGTGAATGACAGAGGGGTGGAGGAGAGGAGGGGAGAACTTTTTTGGTGGAGCACGATAAGCAACAAAGGGCTTCAGAGGCCATAGTGCAAGAGGGGGTGAGCTGGAGTAAGTGAAGGAAAGGCTTTCAGGAGCCTTGGCTAAAGCTCTGCAGCAGCGATATTGTCTCCTTCTTTTCAGCCCATCTTTAGTTGAGTGTGGCATCAGCACCAGAGTGCTAATGATACTCATCAGGTCCTGGGAGAGCAGGAGTTCTCTGAGAGAGCCACTAACAGTGCCACTGCTGCTCTAAGATCAGGGTCTCTCTAATCATCCCGCACTCCTCTGATCGGCACCGATAGAAGTCAAGCAAGGCCACCCAGTGCAAATATCTGTGTGTACTTATAGATATATGTTTGGTCTGTGTGTGTGGAGGTAATTTTGTGTGTGGAGGTAATTTTATGTGTTTTGCCTTTGTGTGTGTGCATCTTTGTGTGTGTGTGTGTGTGTGTGTGTGTGTGTGTGTGTGTGTGTGTGTGTGTGTGTGTGTGTGTGTGTGTGTGTGTGTGTGTGTGTGTGTGTGAGAGAGAGAGAGAGAGAGAGAGAGAGAGAGCACAAATGTGTGTGTGTGAGAGAGAAAGAGCACAAATGTGTGTGTGTGTGTGTGTGTGTGTGTGTGTGTGTGTGTGTGTGTGTGTGTGTGTGTGTGTGTGTGACTGAACTGATTGACAGAAAAAAACAAGCGAGAGGCACAGCAAAAATGAGTGCAGTGGGGTATTAAAAATTCAATATGATTTAGCCAGGAGAGAGAGAGAGACTTACGCAGAGAGAGAGAGGATCAGATGAGGAGCAATGAAAAAAAAGCATAAAAATAGGTGCTGCACAGAATAAGGATCTTTGAAACCATCTTGTTTTTTGGGTGATTGCGAGTGAGTTGACTATTGTAAGGATGGGAAAAGATACAGTGTGATCAGGAATGATATTTACCATCCACCTTCAAATTCTATCCTTCAGGCAAGTCTAAGCATAGACTCTGACCTTTGATACCCTGTTCCTGTGTGTGTGTGTGTGTGTGTGTGTGTGTGTGGTTGTGTGTGTCTGTCTCTGTGTCTTACATAAATGAGTGGGCCTGTTTGGGCTTGTGGGTTCGTTTTCAGGGCTGTGTCTAGTGTTAGTGTGAGTGTCAGTTTCCATCCCACCTGCTCACATTAGACTACAGGAAAGACCTCAGAGATGAGAGGCGCCCACGCAGTGCCTAACCAAAAAAATGTCATAGGCTCAGCTCTGCAGTGCTCTGAAGCACAGAGGGAATGTGCATTGGCTGTCAGGAAAGTCAAATAGAAGTCATTGCTCAACATCACTTTGTCTGTGTATGTATGTATGTATGTATGTATGTATGTATGTATGTATGTACGTACGTACGTACGTATCTATCTATCTATCTATCTATCTATCTATCTATCTATCTATCTATCTATCTATCTATCTATCTATCTGTCTGTCTGTCTGTCTGTCTGTCTGTCTCTCTGTCTGTCTGTCTAACTATCAACCTGTCTGTGTATTTGTTTGTCACTCTGTCTGACCCTCACCACACACACACACACACACACACACACACACACACACACACACACACACACACACACACACACACACACACACACACACACAAACACACACACCCACACACACACACACATGGAGATGGATGAACCACAGTTCTGCACTACTAAGGCAAAGTGTAGTAACTACGTGAACACTGAAACTGAGAAAAAATGTAATAAAAAGAAGCAGGAGATTTAGTCAGAAGACGAATAAGGTGTCTAAAGTTAATTTCAAGTCTGAACTCAGTTTTGATCAAATATGTAGTTGTTGCCTTTTGCCTTTGTAGGGCAGAGCTGCCCCCCCCCTCCCCCTTCAAAAATCCTCAATCCTTCAAAATTATATCAAAGCCATGCAAATCAAATGGCCAATTAAGGCCACAAACATGTTCCCTGGGAGATTAAGTGCTGGTGCCTGATTGGTGCGGTGAAGGAGGGCGCACATCTTAAGAACAACCGAAAGAAGATTTAAGGAGGTGAGGAAAAATGTTAGACGAATAACAAATAGAGGAGAGATAGATAAAGTGAGAGATAATGTGTCGAGCCATAGGGATGGTTGAGATTACTGGCTTACTGTTATTGCAACATAATCATTATTTTTAGCCATTTGACAGCAAGCTGAATTTAGCTGGAGGCTTACACTAATCACAGTGGACGTGATGTCCAAGTGTTAATGTTCACTCGCTTGAATGTCATTTGATCACTTTTGGTGTGAGCGAGAAGAACATTTGTGGTGAAAAACACTGAGACAGAGCATTTGACATTTGACTCACTCTTCCAAACGCCCACCCCCACTCTCTGTGGTCCTGCTCAACTGCTCGGCCAGGGCGCGTCACGATTTGGTCACACATCCCTCACCAAGCCTGGGCAGCAGAAGGGGAGCGGGTGTCATGTCACTCCAGTGCCGTGCCTGCCAAGACAGGCCATGTTTCAGTTTGTGCGTCTTCAGTTATGGTGCCCCCACCCCCACCTCCACCATCACTCTCTTGCTTTCCTTATTTTTCTCTCTCTGTCATGGGTCAAGGCCTTGTGCTAAGACTGAAGGACCAGGTGTGTAAGGAGCAAACACTTCTCTGCTAGACAAGACCATTTGTAATATGGCTGCCACACATTGTCTCTGTGTGCTCAATAAAAAGTGCTCCATTTAAAACGGCGGCCATTTTTATCTGTGGATTACAGTACTTTTACATTTGAAAAACATATCTTTTCTCTTTTTGTTTTGTTCGTTTTACAGACATTAGGTAAAAGGATGTTCATAACACTGTTTTTGTTTAGAAGGAACCAGACAGATCATGCAATATATGCAAATAATGTGCCTTACTTGAAAGGGGACTT